>CM060397.1:85520079-85562189 GCA_030545235.1 Helianthus tuberosus
AGAATTGATGATCCTCACGTCATTGAAGTATTCAAGGAACTGGTGGCGGATCAGTGGTAGGCCTTGTAGGTCCTCTGCGTCAGAAGTTTTCCTCTTTTTGCCACCCCTTACTTTAGTGGGTGCCTTGGGAATGGAGATGCTAGGACTGGTAGTGGCCCTCTTCTTCCTGGATCGAACAACATCAAGGTAGGCCGTGTTGAATTGGGAGGCAGGCTTGGAAGATTTTCCGGCACCTACACATTTAAAGCAAGATAAGTATCCTTATCCTATTTCAATATAACTATTTATTTTAATATTCAACTATACAAAAAGCAGGATACTTACTTGACATGGTGATGGAACCTGAGGATACTTCTTGTGAGTCTTGGGTGTCTATCTTGAATGACCTTATTTCAGGATCAAGCCTCCAAAAATCAGCAAGCCTATCCTTGGTTGCGGGTGTTGTGATGAGGTGCAAAACAGAAATAGCTGCATAACACAAGACAAAAAGGGGTTAGTGATCCTTTCACAAGAGCCAGATTACCTGATGATCCTTCTCAGGATCCTCTGTCCTACCATTGGTGGACCACTTCCTGGGTAAATGCTTTCCGTTTGGAATGGTATCTCTCCTGACAAAGAAGAAGCGTCGTTTCCAATTTGTGTCATTCTTGGTGGCTTTAAAAATGGGGTGTTCTTCGCCGGGTTTTCACTTAAATAGATATCGATGTGATCCAAACGTCGTGAGATCATACATCTGTGTCAGCTCTGACATTCCTAAATCAATCCCTTCCTGCTCTATGATCCTCTCCAGGGTATACAAGACCCTCCAAATCATCGGCATAGCTTGGATGTAAGAGATGCCGGTAAGGGAAAAGAAGGATTGTGTAAAGTCTGGAAAAGGATAGGTGTATCCTATGGTGAATGGAGTAACTGGAAAGGCAACCCATGTTTCAGAAACATAGTCGCTCAGAATAGTGGGATCGAAGGGTTTGAAAAAGGCATTCATCGGAAAGCACTGACGGATCTTATCTATTTGAGCATCGTTAAAGCAACACCTCTCATGTATTGAGTCTTTGATAATCCCTTGACTCTTCAAGGGGCTATCCTTCTGGTGAACCTTGGCGGGGGAGGACCGGAGCATCATTGATGTTGGTAAAGAAAGAAAAACAGAGTAAGAGAAGGAGAAATAAGAGAAGAGATACCTGATTGATCTTCGACTGAGAATTTAAAGGGAGTTTCTTCAGATTTAAATGCATATTGATCCTATCTCTAACTCCTATTTATAATGATGATTTGCAGGATTGTCACTTCAGTGACGTCAGGTTTGCAACGGCTAGTCCGTCTCCAACGGCTAGGTATCCGTTAGTTTGTTGCGGATAAGATCGAAAAAATATAACTCGTTTATTTACGATATAACTCCTTATATTTTGGGGGCAATTGTTAGGGGTGGATTTCTAAATGACCCGTGATCCTCGAATATTATCCTGTTCGGTGATCCTTACTTCTGTGTCAGTTAGTGATCCTCAGAAGTGCTTCAGGATCAGGATCATGGATCATCCTAAGGATCCTTATACTAATGATTGTTCACTTTGAATTCGTAACTGTTTTGCAGGAATATCAATTGGGACTTGGTCTTGGCGATATTTCTGGAGAATATACTAAGTCTATTCCGCACGTGCTTGGTCAGAAATGGACGTTGTGGAGTCGTGGAGGACTTGCACCATTTGCGGATAGTTTGTTATTTAGATTTTTTGCTAGATTTAAATGGGGTAGCGAGCTAATTAGACACAACTTTTTGCTATTTTTGGCTACACACACTCTTACAACCGCTCACAACAGCCCTCGTTTATTCACATAGCAATTTCGTACACTTTTTACACATTACACTATAGTGATCCTTGTATTTAGCTCGCTATCATCCGAAGTTGTAACACATTATTTGTTTAATTTGAGTTGGTGATCGGTAGTTTCCATCACCCGGGGTTTTTTGTGCCGGAGATCAACTCTTGATCAAGGGCTTTTTCCCCGTATAAACCTTGTGTCACTTGTTATCTATTTTTCATAGTGATCCTTATTGCTATAAACCAATTCAAGCATCATACCCCGTAACAGAGAGTTTGGTTACATTATCCTCGTCTGATTTTTTGACCAAAACATATACTACTAAAATCGCCACAGGGGGACATATTACCCCAGGCTATTAGGTGTGAATTTCCTGCTACTAATAATGAGGCAGAATATGAAGCTTTAATTGCAGGATTAGAATTGGCTAAGAATATGAGTATCAAGAATTTGCAAGTATATGTTGACTCCTTGTTAATTACTAACCATTTTAATGGATCCTATGCAGTCAAGGGTGAGAAATTAATCGAATACCTCGATATTCTCAAAAAATTAGCAGGATATTTCGATGTTTTTACACTTGAACAGGTACCAAGGGAGGATAATGCTGAAGCAGATGCCTTAGCAAATCTGGGATCATCGATCAGGATACCAGAAGGAACCCAAATACCAATATTACATGTCTTATATCCTGCAACGAATCCTCGGGATAAAGAAGTAGCGGGTATTCAGGATCCTGGAGCAGAGCATCCTGAAGGGGATCCTAAATCCTGGACGGCTCCAATCATGAGATATCTCAAAGAAGGACACATCCCCGGAAATGAAAATCCTAAGGCATTTAGGATGAAGGTATCACGATTCACTATTATAAATAATGTTTTATACAAGAAATCTCTTGCAGGACCGTATTTGAGGTGCTTGGAGGATCCTGAAGCCAAAGAAGTACTTCAGGATATACATGAAGGGGATTGTGGTAACCATACTGGGGGCAGGTCGTTATTCTCAAAAGTATTAAGGACAGTATATTATTGGCCAACAATGAGAAAAGATGCCGCAGAATATGCTCGAAGATGTGATGCATGTCAAAGACATAGTAACATACTGCATCAGCCTGCTGAACCATTATATCCTATTGTTTCCCCTTGGCCATTTATGAAGTGGGGTATGGATATAGTGGGAAAGCTTCCAAAGGCTCCAGGAGGGAACGTTTTTATGTTGGCAATGACAGATTATTTCTCCAAATGGGTTGAAGCCGAGGCATTTGTCCAAGTCAGGGATCAAGAAGTAGTATCCTTCATAAAGAGAAATATCCTGACCAGATTCGGAGTACCAGCCGAGATAATCTGTGACAATGGTTCTCAGTTTATAAGCAAGAGAACTACTGACTTTTGCAAGAGTTGGGGAATCAAAATGATAACATCTACTCCGGTACATCCTCAAGCGAATGGACAAGCAGAATCCTCAAACAAGATAATTGTCAATAACTTAAAGAAGAGACTTGGAGCCAAAAAAGGAAGATGGGCAGAAGAATTACCCTTTGTTTTGTGGGCTGATAGGACAATGGTAAAGAATGCAACAGGCCAAACCCCATTTTCCTTGGTATTTGGAGCAGAAGCAATGATTCCAACGGAAATGGCAATACCTACTACAAGATCTACCCTACGGGATCCTGAACAGAATCCTGAAGCCTTGTGTCAGGATTTGGATACTATAGATGAAAAAAGGGATGCAGCAAGGCTAAGGATGGCAGCATATCAACAAAGAATATCCAGAGCATATAACAAGAATATTAGGACCAGAAGATTTAAGGTTGGAGATTGGGTGTTAAGAAAGGCTTTTTAGAATACTACTAATCCTGCCGATGGCAAGCTAGCTCCAAAATGGGAAGGACCATATGAAGTTGAATCAGAAGCAGGGAAAGGAGCATATAGACTCAAGAATATGAAAGGGGATATGCTACCGAGATCCTGGAATGCTATACACCTTAAGCTTTATTTCAAGTGAGTTTAGAATTTAATTTCTACATCAGGATGGTATGAATTCTATCTTTTTTAAATATGTTTGGTTTAATTTATTCTTTGAAACCCAATACTAACTTAAGCATCGGAGGGGTGTTAGCCAAGCTAACACCCACCTTAGTTTAAGGATGTTTTGCAGTATATGCTTCGGGATATAGCTCCAGGATGCTCACTCAGGATACTTCAGAAGATTAGAGGATTGGCCCCCTCTCTCACGTACAAGGGATCCTGATCCCTTCACAGGTATAAAGGTATTCACCTTTCTTCCGAATTGGGTTTAAACACTCCGTCTGGAGCGCAAGTTATTCAGGGATAGTTCAAGGTGGCGAGACCAGTCCATGTAAAAGTGGCTAACAATTTCGTTAATGTTGGCTATATCCTGAATCCTAAAGGTATATGAGGATTGATCACCCTCTCTCACGAAAGAGTATTTTCATACTCTCTAAGGTTTAAAGGTTTTCACCTTTCTAAGTCTTGGAGTTTATACACTCCCGCCTGTAGCGCACGAAAATTTGGGATTTCCCCCAGAATTCAAGGGATTTATTTCCAGAACATTCTTGGGTTTTACCCCTGTAACATGAAAAATTGTCTATACAACGTGGATTGATATCCAGAGGATTTCTAAGTATTTGAAGACATTGTACACAGGGGACATTCCTACCAAGGCAATGATGTAAAGCTCAAAGGATAAGGTTCAGAACTAATGCACTAAGTGTCTCAGACAGGGGACATCTTCATTGGAAGAGTTGCAAAGGGATTGAAGTTTGGTAATAGGTTTATACCCTATTCCTGGTATGATCTTTCCTTTGTAAACATCGTTTAAGTTTTTGATAATACTATGTTTGGTAAAAGGTTAAATATCCTGATATATTCTCAAAATATATTTTCAAAATACTTCACAGAATATTTGATTAAAATATTTGAAATTAATACTGGTTTGGAACTTTGATCATTTAGGTATTATCAAAAAAGGTTTTGGAAAAGTGGACTGTTTTTCACTCTTTAAAAAGCTTTCTACAAAGTTGAAGGAATGTTTAGAAGTTCTATCTAATAAAAAGTTTTTATAATATATCGCTGAGCATATTGATCAGGATATTTTCATAAGATAACAATACAATTTTTTTACAAAGCTAAGAGTTACGTTAAGTAATACAAGGCAATAACAAACAAGTCAGAAGATAGTTATATTATTAACAAGTCAAAAGTTGTGCTTTTGGTTTCACCTTAAACCAAGGCCCATCCGCCAAAAGCACGATTAGTTTTTACCATACCTACGTAACGGTTGAAGGTTTTATCTCAAAACGAAACCTATCCACCTTCGACCGCTACGAAGTTCAAAACAGATTATACTAACCGATGACCAAGGGCTTCATCCTAAAACCTAGGACCCATCCACCTTTGGTCATCATACTGTTCTAATGCAGGAAATATAAATTGTTCGAAGACAGGAAAAGTAAATTGTTTACACAACCACAACCATGAAATTTAAAAAAGTGGGCTCCGGCCTTGGCACGTATATCCATCATCGCCCACTTCGCCGCCTAAGAAGCGGCACCTTCTTGATCAGCAACCTCCTTCCCAGCATTCGCACCAGCATCAGCCTCAGGATTCTTCTTGGCATCATCACCAGCATTGGCCACTTCCTCTGCCGCCTTAGAAGGCTCTTCACCAGCATGCTTTGCAGGATGAGCAACGGGATGACCTCTGAGATCCTGTAGTTTCGCTTCCCAAGTCTTTATGTTCTAGGAGGGGCATTCGAAACCCAAATCCCTGGCCTCATAAGCCATCCTTATCCTGGCTTGGAGAAGAGAGACGACCACGGATGCTTTGAGACTGTCCCGATATGAACTCATATTCTGCTGATATTGGATAAGGGCGGCATCTAGTTTGGCTTGAGCATCTTCATTGGCTTTGTGGAGGGCAGCTTGATATTCCTGGGTCATTGCCTTGTATTTGTCCTCATAATGTTGGGATTTGGCAGCTGCAATTGTTCCTTGATCGGCTATGGTGGCTTCAGCTTTTTCGAGCTTGATCTGCAGCATCTTATTAAGCCCACAGGCGTCTTCATACAAATGCATGAGACGTTCCAAGCCCTGCAGTTAAAGATACAGGTATCGGCGTAAAATGGACAGGATAATGATTAACATGCATGTTCAGGATATTGGAAAGGAATTTTTACCTGCTTGAGGAATGAAGTAGCTTCACTAAACCCATGATGCTCGAGAGAGAATGTTTCCGAGGCGGTTGGAGAGTCCATTTCTTTCCTCTTCCGGGAACTAGAGGCCCGGGTCCTGGATGCTGGAGGGGCTTTAGAAGCGGTAGTAGTCTTTGAAGTGATGGGTTTCGGTGTGGCAGATGGCTCGGCTTAGGTTCTTGTTCGGCAGGCACAAGGCTGGAGTAACTATCCAACTCGTCAAGTTGGAAGCCTTCGAGGTTAATAACTGGCACTACATAAGGGAAGATGTTTTAAGCTTATTATACTTCTAAAAATAATAATCAGTTTAATATAAAGATAATTCCTAAAAATATGCTTACCAGACATGTTGGAGCTTGATCTTTGGCTTGAGCTTGTGAGTAGCAGGTTGAAGGTTCTTTCACCCTCTGGAAGCTTGTAGATCTCTTTTATTCTCCCTTCCGATTCAGCACTAGGAGAAGCTAGTTCTTTAAAGTTTGCTGCAAGAAAAGAAATAAACATATCAGGATGTTGGTTCAGGATGGAGGTTCGGGATATGATTGGGGATATTCCTAAAACCCTAAGTCCTACCAGAAGTCAACCATCTTTTAGGGAGGTCAAAACCCTTATCAATGGAGTCTCTTTTCACAAAAAAGAATTTTCTTGTCCACTTATCCTCGGTCTTGGTAGCCTTGAGGATGAGAGGATCTTTGGAAATAGAGAATAGAAGGAATCGGCTGGAACCATGAGATCTTAAACGATAAGCCTTTGGCAAATCTTCGATGCACAGGTCGGGCACATGGCGAGCCTTAATTCCTTCCAAGGTGACTAATATGCGCCAAACCATGGGCATGATTTGGGCAAAGCTCAGCCAGTAAGTTCGAAGAAACGGGAAATAAAAGGTGAAAACGGGTATTGAAGTCCTATGGAGAAGGGGTAGGCAAAGAAGCAGACCCATTCGTCGGAACAAAAATCCGATCGGACCTCTCGGTCGAATAGACGGAAGATTGTCCCAGCGGGAAAGGCACCGGAAGCTCGTAGGGCCGCGATGTCAGAATTATCGAAAGAACACACCTCTTTTGAAGGTTTCTGAAGCAGATTATGTTTGTGGAAGGTGGAAACAGAGTCCGCCATTTGCGATCTGGTACGGGTCGCCATGGAAGATCACAATCGGAGAAAGGGAGATATAAACAAGGAAAATAGAAAGGATAGAGAGGAAAGTACCTGATATCCGGTTGAAGATAAGGGTAACCATAATGAGGAGTCCCTCGGTTAATATAGGCTGAATATAGGGGGTAAAGAGTAAATAACGCTTTGGAAGTTGCACCACTGTCATTTCAAGGGTCTAGTCGTATTGATTGCCTTAAGTTATGAGGTGAAACTTTTAAAATATATCCGTTGGATTGGTATACCAACCGATATATTTGGGGACAATTGTTATGGCTCACTTTCTAAGCATACATATCTTGAACTATATCCTGCTTTTAATTGTTTATCTGTGATCAGGATACTGGACGGGGATATTGCTAACATCCTGGGTGATATCCTGAGGTATATCGAATTAATCACGTGCAGGTTAAAGACTGGGACTTGCCAACGGTCAAATGGACTTCATTTCCTCAAGACTCGGGCGTATTTGTTAAAGGAGAGACGTTGAACCCTAAAGACCAGGTCTACAACGTTCGACTAAGGAATATTCGTTGGATCCCGGTTATGTAGGATAGTTAGTTACATTTATTTTACTATAAATAGATGGGGGCGGATCAGATTAAGGCACTCAACTTACACATTTTCAAACACTTTCTCTTTAGCTCATCGCAAACACTACACACAACACTTGTATTCGAATTACATTGTAACACATAGTCGATCCGCACCACATCCTGCACTGTATCCTGATATTTGAAGCAATAGAAGAACAAGGCAGCTGTGATTGTCAGCTCCCGAGGTTTTATGCCGGCGATCTAGATTGATCAAGGGCTTTCCTCGTACATCACGTGTCAACCTTTACTTTTTTGCTCATAGATACAGCTTTATATCCTGAGCCGTATCCTGAAACTGTTTTCATATCTAACTTGGTTAACATATTTTTTACACATAATTCTAGCACACTACCTCACTTAACTAATTTGATCACTTAATTGCTTAGGTAATTTTTGACCAAAACAAAATGTATTAATTAATTACTATTGAATTGGAAAATCGGTGTGATTGATTATAAGAATTATCTAAATTAACGAATAAAAATTAAGAAAAAGATTGAGTTGTAATCAACAATGATGAGAAAATGTGATCACTCCTGGATTCAGATTCAGTAATTACTAATAACCTAGTTCTGATTTTATTGGATGCTATTGATTGAATAGTAAATCTGTCACATCTACCAATTACCTATGCAGTTCAAAATCTTAATATTAATTGATCAGATAAATATTAAAACAAACATACGTAGGAATCATTCAATCAACAAAAGCATAATTGGATTCAACACATAATTATAACTCTGACTGTCACTCAGGATTTGTCTGTCACACAAATTATATAATCACGCAAATAGTCGGCTGTCACCCGACTACAAATCCAAATCTCAATAAAAAACAGAAACTAGAATTAAAAGTGTCTCACAAGAATCATTCACCCGAAGTGTCCACGAGAGAGATTTAGCCGCTCATGATTGTTTTGGTTGGAATCCCCTTTCTGCCGTCGAAGATCATGATATGACGTTGATGATGAATTGATATCGAATTAAAAATAAAACCCTATGTCCTCGAAGTCTTGTTCACATGATACTGGTTGATGATGTGATGATATCGGCCCACTAAAAGAAATCCAAGTCTCATGTGCGGCCCAACTGTTCAGCCGTCAACCGTAGCCCACAAAAATGATGGATAATTGTGATGAGGTTTATGTTGTGTGATGTGATGTTGATAATTAAATGCTCTTCACGTGCACCCCCTTTCTTCAATATATGTGTATGTTGTTATGATGGATGATTTGATGGCTTCCTGATGATGTTTTTGAGAATTCTATTAAAAGCCCTTTTCATGTCACATGATGTCCTCCCACATAAAAGTCTTGCAAGTGCACTAAGTTTCAAACCCATTTAATCTTCAAACATAAGAAATGTGTTGTTGACTTTAATTTCTAACCGTAAGCTACGGTTTGAAGCTCGGGTTACGGTTCGAAGATTCTGTTCACTTTGTTTCCAACACATGTAAATCGTAACCTACGCTTTAGAAACCGTAGGCCATGGCGTAAATCTCAATTCCACGAACAACTATAATACAACTTTCATTTAAGTACCAGACGCCCCCTAGACTTTGTTCTTTCGTATTTCTCATGAATCCAAGCCATATAATCATCGTTGCTTGTTCCTCTTCGCTTCTAAGCATCTTAATTTCTCCGAATTATGCCGATTAACCTGTAACACCACAAAAGCTCGTAGTTATCATATTTGAAACGCGTAATCGCTTAGAACACAATAAGATACGTAATTTAACACACCTAACGCTCTTGTTTTGCACTCTCCATCAGACCGTATATGAGGTGCTTGGAGGATCCTGAAGCAAAAGAAGTACCTCAAGATATACATGAAGGGGATTGTGGTAACCATACTGTGGTAACCTCAAGATATCATTATTCTCAAAAGTATTAAGGACAGGATATTATTAGCCGACAATGAGAAAAGATGCCGCAGAATATGCTCGAAGATGTGATGCATGTCAAAGACATAGTAACATATTACATCAGCCTGCTGAACCGCTGTATCCTATTGTTTCCCCTTGGCCATTTATGAAGTGGGGTATGGATATAGTGGGAAAGCTTCCAAAGGCTCCAGGAGGGAAGGTTTTTATGTTGGCAATGACAGATTATTTCTCCAAATGGGTTGAAGCCGAGGCATTTGTCCAAGTCAGGGATCAAGAAGTAGTATCCTTCATAAAGAGAAATATCCTGACCAGATTCGGAGTACCAGCCGAGATAATCTGTGACAATGGTTCTCAGTTTATAAGCAAGAGAACTACTGACTTTTGCAAGAGTTGGGGAATCAAAATGATAACATCTACTCCGGTACATCCTCAAGCGAATGGACAAGCAGAATCCTCAAACAAGATAATTGTCAATAACTTAAAGAAGAGACTTGGAGCCAAAAAAGGAAGATGGGCAGAAGAATTACCCTTTGTTTTGTGGGCTGATAGGACAACGGTAAAGAATGCAACAGGCCAAACCCCATTTTCCTTGGTATTTGGAGCAGAAGCAATGATTCCAACGGAAACGGCGATACCTACTGCAAGATCTATCCTATGGGATCCTGAACAGAATCCTGAAGCCTTATGTCAGGATTTGGATACTATAGATGAAAAAAGGGATGCAGCAAGGCTAAGGATGGCAGCATATCAACAAAGAATATCCAGAGCATATAACAAGAATATAAGGACTAGGAGATTTCGAGTTGGTGATTGGGTGCTAAGAAAGGCTTTTCAAAATACCACTAATCCTGCCGATGGCAAGCTAGCTCCAAAATGGGAAGGACCATATGAAGTTGAGTCAGAAGCAGGGAAAGGAGCATATAGACTCAAGAATATGGAAGGGGATATGCTACCGAGATCCTGGAATGCAATACACTTAAAGCTCTATTTCAAGTAAGAATAGAATGTAATTTCTATCTCAAGTTGGTATGAATTCTATCTCTTTTAAATATGTTTGATTTGATTTGTTCTTTGAAACCCAATACTAACTTAAGCATCGGAGGGGTGTTAGCCAAGCTAACACCCACCTTAGTTTAAGGATGTTTTGCAGTATATGCTCCAGGATATAGCTCCAGGATGTTCACTCAGGATACTTCGGATGATTAGAGGATTGGCCCCCTCTCTCACGTATAAGGGATCCCGATCCCTTCACAGGTTTAAAGGTATTCACCTTTCTTTCGAATTGGGTTTAAACACCCCGCCTGGAGCGCAAGTTATTCGGGAATAGTTCAAGGTGGCGGGACCAGTCCATGTAAAAGTGGCTGACAATTTCGTTACTATTGGCTATATCCTGAATCCTAAAGGTATATGAGGATTGATCACCCTCTCTCACGAAAGGGTATTTTCATACTCTCTAAGGTTTAAAGGTTTTCACCTTTCTAAGTCTTGGAGTTTATACACTCCCGCCTGTAGCGCACGAAAATTTGGGATTTCCCCCAGAATTCAAGGGATTTATCTCCAGTACATTCTTGGGTTTTACCCCTGTAACATGAAAAATTGTCTATACAATGGGAACTGATATCCAGAAGATTTCTAAGTATTTGAAGACATTGTACACAGGGGACATTCCTACTAAGGCAATGGTGTAAAGCTCAAAGGATAAGGCTCGGAACTAATGCACTAAGTGTCTCGGACAGGGGACATCTTCATTGGAAAAGTTGCAAAGGGATTGAGGTTTGATAATAGGGTTATACCCTATTCCTGGTATGATCTTTCCTTTGTAAACATCGTTTAAGTTTTTGACAATACTATGTTTGGTAAAAGGTTAAGCATCCTGATTAGGATAAATTCTCGGGGTATATTCTCAAAATATATTTTCAAAATACTTTTCAGGATATTTGATTAAGATATATGAAGCTGGTACTAGTTTGAAACTTTAATTAAGCAAGTATCGTCATAATAGGTTTGAAAATGGACTATCTTTTAATTTTCTCTAAAGGTGATTGAAATTTTAGAAATTCTGTTTAATAAAAGTTTTGGTAATATATCATTGAGTATATTGATCGGAATATTTTCAAAAGATAGTTGTACAAAATTGTGCAAAGCTAAAATCTACGTCAAGGAATGCATGACAGAAATTAAAAGGCAACGACAAATAAGTCAAGAGATAGTTATATTATTAACAAGTCAAAAGTTGTGCTTTTGGTTTCACCTCAAACCAAGGCCCATCCGCCAAAAGCACGTTTAGTTTTTACCGTACCTACATAACGGTTGAAGGTTTTATCTCAAAACGAAACCTGCCCACCTTCAACCGTTACGACGTTCAAAACAGGTTATACTAACCGATGACCAAGGGCTTCATCCTGAAACCCAGGACCCATTCACCTTTGGTCATCATATTGTTCTAATGCAGGAAATATAAATTGTTCAAAGACAGGAAATGTAAATTGTTTTAGAGACCATAACCATGAAATTTTAAAAAAGTGGGCTCCGGCCTCAGCACATATATCCATCATCGCCCACATCGCTGCATTTAAGGGTCAGCTCCCTCCTTCATCGTGACATCTCCACCGGTATCCTTTCCAGCATTCCTCTCAGCATCATCAGCAGCATCCTCTCCATCAGCATTTTCTCCAGAGTCACCACCAGCATCCTTTGAAGCTCCAGCATCATCCACTTTCTCAGTTACCTTGGTGGGCTCCTCTGCGACAGGTTTTGAAGGGGGATCCACATGATTGCCGCCAAGATCTTTCAATTTCATCTCCCAGGCTTTGATGTTCCATGAGGGGCATTCGACGCCCAGAGCCCTAGCCTCGTAAGCCATTTTCAGTCTGGCCTGGAGGAGGGAGATGATGACTGAATTCTTAAGGCTCTCCCGGTATGAAGCCATATCTTGTTCATGCTGAACCTGGGCCGCGTCAGACTTAGCTTGAGCCTCTTGGGTGATCTTTTGGATGGCAGCCTGGTGATCTTGAGCCATGGCTTTATACTTAGCTTCGTAGTGTTCAGACTTGGCGGTGGCGATTGCTGCTTGATCCGTGATGGTAGCTTCAGCCTTCTTTAGTTTGCTTTCTAGCATGACATTTAAACCACATGTGTCCTCATAAAGGAATACCAGGCGTTCAAGGCCCTGCAAGGTAAAGAAACAGGTGTTGTTCTAAATGTACATTTCTACTTAGCATATGGTGCAGGATACGAGTCAGGATACTAACCTGGTTAAGGAAGCCGGTCATGAATTTGCTGGATTCCATGAACCCGTGGTTCTCGAATGGGAACACGTGAGGTGTAGCAGGAGGTTCAACTTCTTTTCTCTTTCGGGAACTAGAGGCCCGGGTCCGGGATGCCGGAGGAGCTTTGGGAGCGATGGTGGTCTTCGAGCTGGTAGGCTTCGGTGTGACGGATGACTTTGGATTGGATTCTTGCTTGGTAGGTGCGAGGCTAGAGTAGCTATCCAACTCGTCGAGTTGGAAGCCTTCGAGGTTAATAACTGGCACTGCACAAGGGAAGATGTTTTAGACTTGTTATATCTCTATACAATAAAAAAAATAATTCCTGAAAATATGCTTACCAGACATGTTGGAACTTGATCTTTGACTTGAGCTTGTGAGTAGCAGGTTAAAGGTTCTTTCACCCTCTGGAAGCTTGAAGATCTCTTTTATTCTTCCTTCCGATTCAGCACTAGGGGGAGCTAGTTCTTTAAAGTTTGCTGCAAGAAAAGAAATAAACACATCAGGATGTTGGTTCAGGATGGAGGTTCGGGATATGATTGGGGATATTCCTAAAACCCTAAATCCTACCGGAAGTCAACCATCTTTTAGGAAGGTCAAAACCCTTATCAATGGAGTCTCTTTTCACAAAAAAGAATTTTCTTGTCCACTTATCCTCATTCTTGGTAGCCTTGAGAATGAGAGGGTCTTTGGAAATAGAGAATAGAAGGAATTGGCTGGAACCATGAGATCTTAAACGATAAGCCATCGGCAAATCCTCGATACACAGGTCGGGCATGTGACGAGCCTTAATTCCTTCCAAGGTGACTAATACGCGCCAAACCATGGGCATGATTTGGGCAAAGCTAAGGCCGGTAAGTTCGAAAAAACGAGAAATAAAAGGTGAAAACGGGTATTGGAGTCCTATGGAGAAAGGATAGGCAAAAAAGCAGACCCATTCGTCGGAACAAAAATCCGATCGGACCTCTCGGTCGAATGGACGGAAGATTGTCCCGGCGGGAAAGGCACCGGAAGCTCGTAGAGCCGCGATGTCGGAATTATCGAAAGAACACACCTCTTTTGAAGGTTTTTTAAGCAAATTTTGTTTATGGAAGGGGGAAACAGAGTCCGCCATTTGCGATCTAGTGCGGGTCGCCATGAAGGATCACAATCGGAGAAAAGGAGATGTAAACAAGGAAAATAGAAAAGAGAGAGAGAAAAGTACCTGATATTCAGTTGAAGATAAAGATAATCATAATGAGAAGTCCCTTGGTTGATATAGGCTGAATGTAGGGGGTAAAGAGTAAATAACGCTTTGGAAGTTGCACCACTGTCATTTCAAGGGTCTCGTCGTATTGATTGCCTTAAGTTATGAGATAAAACTTTTAAAATATATCCGTTGGATTGGTATACCAACAGATATATTTGGGGACAATTGTTATGGGTCATTTTCTAAGCATACATATCTTGACCAATATCCTACTTTTTATTGTTTATCTGTGACCAGGATACTGGACGAGGATATTGCTAACATCTTGGGCGATATCCTGAGGTTGGTCGAATTAATCATGTGCAGGTTAAAGAATGGGACTTGCCAACGGTCAAATGGACTTCGTCTCCTCAAGACTCGGGCGTATTTGTTATGGGAGAGACGTTGAACCCGAAAGACTAGGTCTACAACGTTCGACTGAGGAATATTCGCTGGATCCCGGTTATTTAGGATAGTTTGTTACACTTGTTTTACTATAAATAGATGGGGGCGGATTAGATTAAGGCACAACGAAACTTTCACACACTCTCGAACACTTTTGCTCTCTAGCTTTCAGCAGTCACTACACACAAACACTTGTAATCGAATTACATTGTAACACCTAGTTGATCCGCACCACATCCTGCACTGTATCCTGATATTTGAAGCAATAGAAAAGCAAGGCAGCTGCGATTGTCAGCTCCCGAGGTTTTGTGCCGGCGATCTAGATTGATCAAGGGCTTTCCTCGTACATCACGTGTCAACCTTTACTTTTCTGCTCATTGTTTGATCACAGATACAGCTCTATATCTTGAGCCGTATCCTGAAACTGTTTTTATAACTAACTTGGTTAACATATTTTTCACACATAATTTTAGCACACTATCTCACTTAACTAATTTGGTCACTAAATTGCTTCGGTAATTTTTTACCACAACAATAATATAACTAGTTGACGTTCTTATCGCACATTCTCTACTCTTTGTTATTAGAGGAGTAGTAATCTCGTATGTTCATATATTAAAACATGTGAAGATTACGTTAGTGAGTCTAAAATTTAATTTATGTGAACCATACTTTTTTTATAGCAACATGCTTTGTGTTTGAAGTATTTTCATTCATTAGGTCACCTAAACATGACAATCTCGTTCACAGTTTCATGATTATCACTTCATCTGCTATTTGACACGTGAGAAACACGAAACTAATTTGAGGTTTATTAGTTGGGTTTATGTTTCAACCATAAAGGTTAATCTTCTTAATCCTTCCTGAGCTTGGTTGTGACCCTTCCTGCAAAACAAACAACACCTCGTTAAGCTCGTTAAGAGGGGAATATGGGGGTTTCCCTCTTAACCACTCTCCGGCATGAGAATAAGTACTTGTTTTGATGAAATAAGTGTGTGTGTTAAGAGTGAGAGAGTAGAGAGCAGAATGGTTTAACATGTGTATGAAGGACCCTATTTATAGCCGGAGTAGTGTAGAAGGAGATGGGCTGATGGGCCTTCGGCCTGAAGACGGCAACAAGGAATGTGTATGAAGGACCTTATTTATAGCCGGAGTAGTGTAGAAGGAGATGGGCTGATGGGCCTTGGGCCTGAAGACGACAACAAGGAATATCTATCATGTCTCTTTGGTGACAACCGTTAGTGTCTTCTAGAAGATCTTCGGTGCTGGCGCACCTTGATTGGAGCCATGTGCCCGGGTTGTCATCCTTGTTGTCTCTCTAACATCAGCAGGCGAGTGGAGATCATGGGGCAGTTGTCTCCGCCCCCTGATTGGTGCCACGTTGGCGTCCTTGTGTACTATTTGTCTCCTGCACGATTGCTAATCATGGAGCACGATAGAATACAGCCTGTTGGATGCTGATTGGCTTACTCTTATGCCACTTGTACCTTTCATGCTTCCTGGAATAAACCTGCGCCGCTACCCTCGCGTGGCCCCTGGCATGTGTCTAATCAGCCGGCGCAAGGTCTAGGGGTTGAGGGCTTTCATTCAGGATGCTAAGTGTGGAATCTGATCTTAAATCTCGCTTGGACCTCGCGCGTGGTTTAGGCTCTGCCTAAGTATTCCGCGCGGGGTCTGTAGATTAGTTAGATTAATGTGTAAGGAGTATGGTCCTGCGCGCGACCTGATTGGTCTGTGCGACTGGTTTACACCTAAGGTGAAACTAGCCGGTTCGTCTCTTTTGTGGGGTTCAATCTCCTTCGTTGCTCGCCAAACAGCAGGTCCTGCAAAACAGCAACGCCGGAGCCCGGTTAAGAGGGAAACCCCCATATTCCCCTCTTAACGAGCTAACGGCGTTACTGTTTTGCAGGACCTGCTGTTTGGCGAGCAACGAAGGAGATTGAACCCCACAAAAGAGACGAACCGGCTAGTTTCACCTTAGGTGTAAACCAGTGTTTCATCATTGGCGCCCACCGCAATTTTTGCAAACCTTTTTCATCTCCTTTTCGTTCAAAAAACTCTTCAAATGGCTGATACAAACCCTTCCCATCAGGTGGACGGAGAAGTTTCTTCTTTTAAGCTCGTTTCGGACACCGCGCACGTCCAAAGGGGCCAAAGGAACGAAATCATCCAAGAAGGGCAAATGAACAACGATTTTCCTAGCATCTTTGGAAGTGCCTCCAGGGTTGTTAGCCAAAACACAACTAGAGCCACTTTCCAACCTCCTCCTAGGATCATCACCCAAACTACAAGGAGCCACCTTCCAACCTCCGCCTGGAATAGTCCAACAAACACCCCCACCAGTGCAGACACTAAGCCATGGAGCTGGCCCCTCAGATCCATCGGAACAAACACAACTGAACTTCTCTGCACTTTTGGGGTTACCTGAAGGAAAAACTCTGGCTTCCTGGTATGCCGAACAGATGGCATTGATAAACCTCGTTTATACACAGCTCAGCGCGCAACAAGCTTTACTCCAAGCACAAACCAACCAGTCCGCATTTGTTACGCCACCGCAAAGGTCTCTGAGTATGCACACAACCCAGCAGACCAATGCATAGAACTTGCGCCCAGAAAAGGGACCTGTGCAAAATATCATAAAACCAAGTGCGCAGGACACACGCGACACTTACGGCGAAATGGAAAGTAACTACGTGCAGTATTCTCACCCACCAAGGAAGCCAATACAAAGTCGTTTAGGTCCACGCAACATAAACGACGAACTTGAGGAAGACGACGAGACATACAAAGAAAGCACAGTGTTCAGCAGATTGCCACCAGAGCATGAAGCTTACAAACCTAACAAGCGCGCAGGTTATAACCCAAAAGCAGAGCATGATTACACCTTGAGCTATCGTCCAGACGACATGGCTGAAAATTCAAAATTCATCAAAGAGATTGCCACAGCCGCTATCGACAAAACAAAGCTGCCACACAACGTAGGCAAATACAACGGCTTGACAAATCCGGATGATCACCTCCAAGTTTTTAACGGTGCTGGAGCAACAGGTGGATGGAATATACCAACTTGGTGCCATCTCTTCGCTCAAACCTTCGTCGGCACAGCGCGCGTTTGGTTTGACAGCCTACCAGCAGGAAGAATCAAGTCATGGATCGATTTTCGAGACAAGTTTCTTGCGCACTTCTCTCAACAGCGCAGACACACTAGAGATCCGGCAGACTGTCTGAATATATGGAGGAAGGACCACGAAAGCGTGGAAGATTTCATTACGAGGTACAACAAAGAATGTTTGGAGATCGGCGATGTGGGCGACAAGATGATGTGCGCGCATTTTATGCGGGCAGTAAAATGCGACGACTTGATCAAGCGAGTGAAGGGGAGAGATGGAGGCCCCAAAGATTGGGAAACCTTCATTGAGGCAGCAAAAACCATTGCGCAAACTGACAAGCAGTTGACCGGTGATGACCACCGTCAGCGCGGATACAGCCATAATGACCGGCATAACAAGAAGGGTAGAGGCCAACCATGGAAAGCATCCGGTCACAGAGAAAGAAGCCCAGCAAAAGAGGACGCGCGTCATACAATCAATCAGATAGCCCACCGAAAAGAAGTAAAAAGAGAAAACAGAGACAAACAGTGGACACCCCTAACGAAAACCCCTTCGGAAGTCTTGTCAACTGAGAACCACCAGTTCAAGCCACCGCTACAAATGCGAAACAAGAGGGGCCAAGACCCAAATCTTTTCTGCGAGTTTCATAAAGACAAAGGCCACTTAACCGACGACTGCTTCAGCCTTAAGCAAGAAATCGAAAGGGCCTTAAGAGACGGAAAGCTCACTCATCTGATAAAAGGAGGAAAGCGTGACTACCGCCAGATTCAAAGAAGAGAGGAAGGGCCAGATAACAAAAAACTCCGGAAATTAGAAACCCACATGGTTCAAGGGGGTCCACGAAAGCCAAGAAAAAATTACAACAAGCGCACGCAAGATGACTCATGGCGCGAAAGACAAGTTATTTTCCCGGTTGTAAGAGGAGGTCCGAGAGAAAAAAGACCCATAGTTATATCCGGTGTAATTGGTCACTACCAAACCGATTACATTTTTATAGATCTAGGGAGCATTGCGGATATCATCTATGAACAATGTTTTAATCAATTTGACCAAAAGGACAAAGCGCGCTTGGAACCGGTAGATTACCCGCTGACCGGTTTCTGCAATGAAGCCATTTTTCCCCTAGGCCAAATATCATTCCCAGTGCTGCTCTCAGACGGAAGAAATTCAAGAACAGAAGAGGTTACGTTCATGGTACTACCAGCGCATTCAAGACATGACGTTCTATTGGGAAGAGAATCTCAAGGAGACTTCAGCATGATTTGCTCAGGCCCACACTCGGCCGTAGGATTCCCAACAGAGACAGGGGTAGCACTGATCTATGCAAGCAAAGAAGTCTTGGCAACAGACGAAATCAGGCCAGCAAAGGCAAGCAAATCCGTACCACGCGCAGAGGCTGAAAAATGGGTGTTAAACAGCAAATACCCAGAACAACCGATCACCTTAGGGCCCGCAATGTCTGATCTCACACGCGCGGCGCTAAAAAAGTTGCTATTTGAAAACATGGATGTGTTCGCCTGGACACCGGCCGACATGACCGGTGTTCCACGACATATAGCAGAACACAGACTTAACGTCTCAGAGGCTGCAAAACCCGTAGTACACGGCAAACGTCATTTAGGAGACATAAAGCATGATGCTATGAAAGAACAAGTCACAGAGCTGCTGAATGCAGGCATCATCAGAGAGGTCCGGTACCAAACTTGGGTGGCGAGCCCCGTCATGGTGCAAAAAGGGAATGGCAGTTGGAGGATGTGTGTAGATTACAAGGATCTAAACAAGGCGTGTCCGCGCGACTGTTATGCCTTACCAGACATCGATGAAAAGATTGATTCGCTAGCAACGTTCCGATGGAAATGTTTCCTTGACTGTTACAAGGGGTACCACCAGGTACAGATGGCGGTGCAAGATGAAGACAAAACCGCATTCCGCACACCGACAGGGCTATACTGCAACACCAAGATGCCTTTCGGTTTAAAGAATGCGGGCGCGACCTATCAGAGACTGATGAATGAAACGTTCCACGATGCTATCGGCAAATACATCGAAGTGTATATGGATGACCTAGTCATCATGAGCAAAGAAGAGAATACAATGCTGATGAACATCCAAAAAATGTTCGACACCTTGCGCGGAGTAAGTATCAAGCTAAACCCAGCGAAATGCTCTTTCGGCATGGAAGAGGGAAAATTTATGGGTTTCATCGTCACAAAGGATGGCTTCAAAGTAAATCCTGACAAGGTACAAGCAATCGAACGCATGCCGTCGCCTTCGACGATCAAGGAGATGCAAAAATTGGCAGGACGGTTGGCAGCACTTAACCGTTTCCTGGCCAATCACGCAGCTAAATCTTTCCCGTTTATCAAAACACTCCGCAACTGCATGAAGAAAGCCAATTTCAGTGGACTCCGGAAGCTGAGAGCGCATTCCGTGAGATGAAGGATTGCCTCATAAGATTGTCAACATTGACGGCACCAGTAAAAGGAGAACCTCTGGTGTTATATCTATCAGCATCTGACAAAGCAGTCGGGGCAGTTTTACTCGTCGATCGCCAAGGTGTACAAACACCGGTTTACTATTTGTCCCGCACTCTGACGGACCCAGAAACCCGGTATGCCATAATGGAAAAACTAGTGCTAGCACTAATCCATGCATCAAGACGGTTGCGCAGATATTTCGCCAATCACGTCATTCATGTCTTAACAAATTACAACATCGGCAACATCCTTGCGAGGCCCGAGATTTCTGTAAGATTAGCAAAATGGGCGATAGAACTGGGAGGCCATAATGTGGTTTTCAGACCAAGACCAGCAATCAAGGGCCAGGTGTTGGCCGATTTCATGACAGAAGTACCTGATGACAAGGATCGGGAGTGCAAGGCATTGGAAAGAGCCGAAAGGCAGCATTCAGAAGAACCGTGGCTACTGTACACAGACGGCGCGTCCAACGAAGACGGCGCAGGCGCAGGACTTAGACTAGTGAGTCCAGACAAACACGAATTTACGTATGCCATCCGGTTAGACTTCAAGAGCACGAATAACGAAGCCGAATACGAGGCCTTCCTTGCCGGTCTGAGGTTACCGATAAAGATGGGAGTCAAGAACGTAGAGGCGCACGTGGACTCCATGTTAGTAGCTGGGCAGATTAATGGCCAATATGATGCCAAAGGAGATGTAACGGCGTTATACCTAGACCAAGCGAAAGCATTGCTACAGAACTTTCATTCTTACAAAGTGCATCACATCAATCGAAGTGAGAATAAATCAGCCGACGCACTGAGTAAGTTAGCATCCACAAGCTTCCAGCATTGGGCCAAGGATGTGCGCATCGAGGTCTTGAGCAACCCATCGGTACCGTTGAGACAAGTGAATGTTATTCAATTGGGGACAACATCCTGGATGACCCCCATAATCATGTATCTTCAATCTGGAATACTGCCAGAAAACAAGTCTGAGGCAAGAAAGGTCCAATACAAAGCCGAGCACTACCAAATGGTAGATGGGATCTTGTACCGAAAGTCATACCTCGGGCCATTGTTGAGATGCGTCGACCCGGAGGACGCGAACTACTTGATGTAACACCCTTCTAATTACTACTCGACTTAAATCAAAATACATATGATTTTCTATAGATAGAGTGCGTCTAGATTAAAACATAAGTCCAAAGAGACCAAACATTAGTCAACTACCGACTAACTAAAACAAAATTTAAAACTTCAAAACAAGGATGGCAATTCATTTACAGCTTATCCATAGTCTAGACAAAGTTAAGTTTAACGCGGACGCTTTAAAAATTCGTGTTCGGTTCTTAAAAAGATGCTTGATCATCGTCCACATACTTGTAATACCTGAAACTGGAGATTTAAAACAAATCTTAGCATTAGAATTCTTAGAAATATTTCTTAAACGAAACTACGCATAAAAACGGATTCGATTAGCTAGGATATAAAAGAATTTAGACAAAAATGTTTAGGATCTACCGTAACTTACGGTACCACCGTAAGTTACGCTGGTTGCTGGAAAATCCAGATCTGCCGTAAGGCAGTAAAGGACTGCCGTAAGCCTTTTTATGTCTACCGTAAGTTACGGTACCACCGTAACTTACGGTATTCCCTGTAAGTTCATGATTTGGTTGTTTTGTTTGTTCGGCCAAACCAAATTCTCGGATCTCTCATTCTATCAAACCAACATGTTAATTTCTCGCATTCTATTATGTCCTTTATCAACTATAACAAAGGCCAATTAGCTATATTACGAAACATTTGTCACGCATAAATTGATTATTCGACCCGTTCTAACTTTACTCATTTCTCTATCATTTGACTAGGAAGCTTATGGCACTTTATACCCAACATCCAGGGCTTATTATCACCCGCCTTTCTTTACCAATCTCATGGCTTAATGCTCTTGTGATTGTTATCGCCTTTTTAACTCTCTAAAACACTAGTACAATAATTTACACAACAAATCAACCCGTTTGGCTCATCTTGTGGAATCCTCCAATATGTTGACTACCAAACGGTTTCTTGTCACTCTAAGCCTATTAATTCAAGTAACGATCATGGTCGCTACAATCAACACCATAACTACCCTACAACGAAACTTCGCATAATTTAACAACAATTCGTTTAATGTAACGGGTCAAGTTACATACCTTTAGTGCACGCCCTTCAACCGCAAATCACCACCGGCTTGTCCATTCGACGTTCCGGTATCCTTTCCTATAGAGTTCAATTATATCACGTTTAGAACTCTTTTTTTATCACATTTCGCATAATAGCCAAAACATCACAATTAGGTGTTTTAACTTCAAAATTCCAGTTTCGAGCCTTCTTTGAGGCATTTCAATAAACACTTTAAGGGCAGAATTTTACATGATTATTTAGCAATTCCCTAGCTTATCATCTAGCCCGAATTTCACAACAATCAACCCATTTTACACAATTGTTAGCTTCTAAAATTCTGAAGTCACTTCACAATTGTCAAATTACACTAAAACAACACACAATTTCCTAGTGTTTATCAAGTTCTACATAACCCACTAATCACCTATAATGGTGTTCATGGATTTTACTAAAATTTCACATGATTTCAACTTGTATTTGTCTAGGGTTTGTCCCTAGACACTATATTGTTCCTAATTCATCATAAAACAAACATGCAACCATGAATTTCAGATTTTCCCAATTTCATGAGAATTTCGAGTTGAGAGTTTTCATTAAATTTTACATACCTTGTAATCCTCTTGTTATGAGGATTAATAATCTATGCTCGATTTTCGATTTCAGCTTGATTTGAGCCCTTAATTTTGTGAATTATGTGATGAACTAGGGCTTGGTGAGGAGCTCTGGTCGCCCCCTGCGTCCCATGTACGACCAGACACACTTTTGTGTGTTTGGTCCTTGTTATTTATTTATTTTTATCTAATTAAGTTTCAGATTTTACAAGATAAGCCCCTCTACTTTTGTTTATCATAAAGTTTGGTTGTTTTTAACCCTATTATAAGTTACTTCTAGAAATTAGCTAACTAGGTTAAAATTCCTAGTTAGTAAATTCTTGTTTATTTATACTTTATAATTCTAATATAAAGTTTTATATTTTCGGGGTGTTACAAGTCCACCCCCCTTAAAAGGGTTTCGTCCCCGAAACCAAAGTACGTACCAAATAATGTAGGGTGGAGACGTCGCATCTCCTCTTCGGACTCCCACGTAGTGTCCGAACCTTTCCTATGCTCCCATTTGACCTTGACTTGCTTAATCACTTTGTTCCTCAAACTCTTCTTTTTACGATCTAAAATCGCAATTGGTTTTACTACATAGTTGAGGCTGTTATCCACCTCGATATCATCGTAGTGGATACGAGCAGTTTCGTCTGCTAAACATTTTCGGAGATGTGACACGTGGAATGTGCCATGTATTCCACTCAACTCTTCCGGTAGCTCGAGGTGATAAGCCACCTTGCCAACCCCGTTCGATGATTTTAAATGGCCCGATAAACCTCGGGCTTAGTTTCTCTCTTTTTCTGAATCGGATAACACCCTTCCTTGGGGAAAACTTTTAGCATAACTATATCACCTATTTCCTATCCTTTGTCGCCCTTTTAATTGGGTTGTCTTTTGACCATTCAGTCACTGAGTCCGTCAGCATACTTACTTGATGCTAGTTTTATATTAGCAAGCGCTCTACATAGGTCACAGTGTTATTTAGGCTACAACTTGTTTTATTGCATAAACTAATTGGTCACCATTTTACCTCATACCTCGTCATTCGGGTATGCAATATTGCCGTCATCGGCCCTTTGCGTACTTATAATTTCATATCTAGTCATTCACACTATAACGTGATTACATTCTATATTACTTTTGTGTCCATGATCACATCACGTCATGTTTAGTTTTACATCGACTTTTCATTCTTAAGAATCTTTCCTCCGAATGCATCATCTTACAGCTTTCGGCGTTAGACCTATATTCTTTAGTACTAACCATTTTCTAATTTCTCTCTCGGTATTCATAGGTGTTAGAACATCGTTTCTTTACTAAAACTGAATTTTAGTTTAATGTTTTTCTCTTTAACCATGTCGATTAATCATATCAAGGAATTGACGACAAGGATTATTCTTCGGGATTATCATTTTACGCGAGAAATCATAATTGGTTCTCCACGCTTTATATTATCGACCCGTAGGTTCCTTTACTTAGCCTTGTAGACTATTCTATTAGGTCTTCACCTTTTTAGGGTGAGACCCCCCCCCCTAGCATGTTCCATTTGTATTTGTGACTCAATGGTCATTTTGTTCCCGTAGGCCTTTACATTGTTTATAATTTGGAGGTTATGGTGATACCATGGATCATCTTCTATTCGTTTGACCTTGACCGTAGTCTAAGGCTACACTCATTTTCTTTCGGATCATCTTTCCAACTCTATGACTTCTTATGTGTCCTTCGCGTCGGTTTATTTTACTCATACTGTTATTTGGTTTATGCCTCTATTCCCTTTCAACCCGTTACCCGTGTTCTTGATCTTGATGTTTTTAACATTCCGGTTTCATTGGTTTGCATTTTCCCTTTCATACTCTTTTATGACCTATCCCATAGATTCAATAATATTTCACGCCTTCGTTATCCAGGTTGCGCTTACTTGGGATATCAACCACTATACTTTATTCAACCCACCCAACATTAAAGTAGTTGAACATGACTATCGAAATTTCTGTTTTTGCAAAATTTTATCGTTTTCTCAATCATAACTCTTAATCCGAGTCTCTTGACTTTTAATTCGCATTCTTGACTGTTGGTTACGCATTTATCTGAAAACATACCTATTAATTGAGTATTTTATCGATATTATTTTCATAGCAACCCTTCCGGCATTCCTTAAGACTTTGTTTCTCGATTTATTTGGTCGTATCAACAATATCCACCGCTTTTACTCAACCAAGTCTTTTATTCTTCCACTCGTCTGGTTTGACTTGTTCGTGTGAGTTCCATCGCCTATGACAGTCAACTTTATCCTTATGCCTTGACATTCTAAATTGTCGATTCATATTTTCGTTTACTTGATTCTTATCCCTTCCCTTGGGCTCATTATCTTAATGTAATATGTTCCCATTATCCGGCTTCCGTTTACTTTTGTTATCAAGCACTTTACTTAATTAATCCGTACACCACCTTTCTTTTGTCAGCGACCCTTAGGTCTGTTTCTTTTACAAATGTCCCGAAGGCCCATGTCTCAAGTCTTATTTGGTAAACTACTGTTATTGTTATTCGGCCTTTGGGGTTTACTCGTTCTTATTCTAACGCTTTCATAATGTTTGTCTTACTAACTCTTTTACATATTCACCCTCATCAAGGTGATTATTGTTCTTCCTCGGGAGGAATTTATTAATAACATGTTACTTGGGTATCTACCCATACCCGAGCTTTTAAATCCAAATTTATTGGTATTTCATTATTTACAGCAACAAATAATACATATTGTCCATTTAGTTTCTTTTTCGAGGATATTCCTATCCAAATCTTAATCTCTTGATTTCTGACTTTAACCCATTGTTACAATAACAAAATCAATTCATTTCATGTTATTGTTTCATATCGTTGTATGGAATTTATCCACATCGTTTGTTGACATAAACGATGTTTCTATCTGTTCCATTTAGTTTGGCTTAGTCTATAACCATGTCCTTGTCATTTATTACTATTGTAAACTCCCAGGGTTCGGGTGTTATTACACTCCTCCCTATTATGACGCTTATGTTTCATTACGTTCTCGGGTTCGAGTGTGCGCGCACCCCTTTCCAAGGCAATATTTATCATGATTATTTTTACCTCGATGCTCAACGTACAGTTTCAGCACCTCTTATAAACAATAGAACTTTTATTATTACCTCTTTCTATTTTTCAAAGCCTTGGTAATTTCGTTAACACTAATGTAGAATGTTAAATAAATCGATATAAAACAAACGATTTATTTGCCCTCGTAATAATTAAAAATTCATGCTGAAATTTAATTTACCAGAGTATACCTGAAATGACATCAGGTTCAGCTTTAGCCTCCGTGGCTGTTATATAAAGCAACTTTGTCCTTGATTTATGGGCATCAGACTTTGTGTCGGTTGTGTCCTTGGTTCCAAGCCTCTCTGGACATTTAGACTTTTTATGTCTTGGCTTACCACATGTGCCCTTGTGAATTTTTCCACAAAATCTACACTGATGTAACACACTTTTTGTAACTCCCTTCTTGGGAGCTTTATTAGACTTGGACTTCTTTACGGATCTTGGATTCATATCCAACACCCTCCTTTCTTCTATTTCTTGTAGTATGTTGTCTTTCAATTCAGCCATCATATCGTTCACCACCGACACGATTGTGGTTTGTAATCTATCAATATACTGTGATAGACTATGTTCTAGAGCTTTTCCGACCTCCTCGGAAATCTTAGCTTTCATTTGTTCAGTCAATTGAGATGTCGAATCATCTCCGGTTACTCCAGACATTTCTTTAACTGAAACATCCATCACGATTTATCAATAATTATTTGATTCATTTCCATCTTATTATACGGAAAATTTATATCACTCTCACTCAATCATAAATAATGTGTTATTCTTTTTTTCGGTTTGGTCAAGTATATATCTTGCCTTACCTTTCTTACTTAGTGTATTTTCCCAGGTTCGAGCGTATTCATACACTCCTCCCATCTTTCCGTCATCTTGAAATTGAAATGTTTACACTAATTGTTAAACATTTCATTTATGACATATGCGTCATTCATTTTGATCTAGCCAAGTTCACCACTTGCTTAAACCATTCATGCTTAGTGCACTTTTCCGGGTTTGAGTGAGTAAACACGCACTTCCCGTGTATATCAATTCAAATTTCCTTTTTCTAGTATTCTAGTAAGTCTACTAAAGCAATTAATTCTTACCGGACGATCGATCAAGCTTGAACCGAACACTTTGTTAACAATCTTGAGCTCTGATTACCAACTTGTAACACCCTTCTAATTACTACTCGACTTAAATCAAAATACATATGATTTTATATAGATAGAGTGCGTCTAGATTAAAACATAAGTCCAAAGAGACCAAACATTAGTCAACTACCGACTAACTAAAACAAAATTTAAAACTTCAACACGAGGATGACAATTCATTTACAGCTTATCCATAGTCTAGACAAAGTTAAGTTTAACGCGGAAGCTTCAAAAATTCGTGTTCGGTTCTTAAAAAGATGCTTGATCATCGTCCACATACTTGTAATACCTGAAACTGGAGATTTAAAACAAATCTTAGCATTAGAATTCTTAGAAATAATTCTTAATCGAAACTACGCTTAAAAACGGATTCGATTAGCTAGGATATAAAAGAATTTAGACAAAAATGTTGAGGATCTACCGTAACTTACGGTACCACCGTAAGTTACGGTGGTTGCTGGAAAATCCAGATCTGCCATAAGGCAGTAAAGGACTGCCGTAAGCCTTTTTATGTCTACCGTAAGTTACGGTACCACCGTAACTTACGGTATTCCCCGTAAGTTCATGATTTGGTTGTTTTGTTTGTTCGGCCAAACCAAATTCTCGGATCTCTCATTCTATCAAACCAACATGTTAATTTCTCGCATTCTATTATGTCCTTTATCAACTATAACAAAGGCCAATTAGCTATATTACGAAACATTTGTCAAGCATAAATTGATTATTCGACCCGTTCTAACTTTACTCATTTCTCTATCATTTGACTAGGAAGCTTATGGCACTTTATACCCAACATCCGGGGCTTATTATCACCCGCATTTCTTTACCAATCTCATGGCTTAATGCTCTTGTGATTGTTATCGCCTTTTTAACTCTCTAAAACACTAGTACAATAATTTACACAACAAATCAACCCGTTTGGCTCATCTTGTGGAATCCTCCAATATGATGACTACCAAACGGTTTCTTGTCACTCTAAGCCTATTAATTCAAGTAACGATCATGGTTGCTACAATCAACACCATAACTACCCTACAACGAAACTTCGCATAATTTAACAACAATTCGTTTAATGTAACGGGTCAAGTTACATACCTTTAGTGCACGCCCTTCAACCGCAAATCACCACCGGCTTGTCCATTCGACGTTCCGGTATCCTTTCCTATAGAGTTCAATTATATCACGTTTAGAACTCTTTTTTTTATCACATTTCGCATAATAGCCAAAACATCACAATTAGGTGTTTTAACTTCAAAATTCCAGTTTCGAGCCTTCTTTGAGGCATTTCAACAAACACTTTAAGGGCAGAATTTTACATGATTATTTAGCAATTCCCTAGCTTATCATCTAGCCCGAATTTCACATCAATCAACCCATTTTACACAATTGTTAGCTTCTAAAATTCTGAATTCACTTCACAATTGTCAAATTACACTAAAACAACACACAATTTCCTAGTGTTTATCAAGTTCTACATAACCCACTAATCACCTACAATGGTGTTCATGGATTTTACTAAAATTTCACATGATTTCAACTTGTATTTGTCTAGGGTTTGTCCCTAGACACTATATTGTTCCTAATTCATCATAAAACAAACATGCAACCATGAATTTCAGATTTTCCCAATTTCATGAGAATTTCGAGTTGAGAGTTTTCATCAAATTTTACATACCTTGTAATCCTCTTGTGATGAGGATTAATAATCTATGCTCGATTTTCGATTTCAGCTTGATTTGAGCCCTCAATTTTGTGAATTATGTGATGAACTAGGGCTTGGTGAGGAGCTCTGGTCGCCCCCTGCGTCCCATGTACGACCAGACACACTTTTGTGTGTTTGGTCCTTGTTATTTATTTATTTTTTATCTAATTAAGTTTCAGATTTTACAAGATAAGCCCCTCTACTTTTGTTTATCATAAAGTTTGGTTGTTTTTAACCCTATTATAAGTTACTTCTAGAAATTAGCTAACTATGTTAAAATTCCTAGTTAGTAAATTCTTGTTTATTTATACTTTATAATTCTAATATAAAGTTTTATATTTTCGGGGTGTTACACTTGATCAGAGAAGTGGATGAAGGGATCTGCGGCATTCATGCCGGACCAAGAATGGTTGTAGCAAAAGTGATGAATGTCGGATACTACTGGCCCGGAATGCACCTAGACGCAGTGAAGGTTCTGAGAAAATGCAGCGGGTGTCAGAGACATGCCCCAAAGACGATGCGTCCCAAGAACGAGCTAGTCCCCGTAACAACGGCGTGGCCGTTTCAACAATGGGGAATAGATATGGTTGGCCCCTTCCCTGAAGCCCCGGGAGCGGTGAAATTCATTATAGTCGCGGTTGACTACTTCACAAAATGGGTAGAGGCGAAAGCTTTGGCGTCAACCACATCTGCCGTAGTCCGACGTTTCATTTGGGAACAGATAATCTGCAGATTCGGGCTGCCTCTGAGAATTATCACCGACAATGGTACGAATTTTGCTGCAGAAGACCTTCAGCGATGGTTCAAAGAGCTACACATAGAGCACACCTTCTCCTCGGTTGCGCACCCGCAGGGGAATGGCCAAGTAGAAGCCGTAAACAAAAGCATCGTAGATGGCATCAAAGCACGACTGGGAGAACAAAGAAGAGGCTGGGTTGACGAATTGCCCAGCATATTGTGGGCCCACAGGACAATGCCCAAAACAAGCAACGGAGAGACGCCGTTCAGCTTAGTCTATGGGTCCGAGGCCGTGATACCCGCCGAGATCGGGCTGCCATCACCAAGAATGCTCTCCATGAACATGATCAACAACGAGGAAGAAAGGAGGTTAGACCTTGACCTCCTAGAAGAAGGAGAGAGATGGCAGCAATCAATGAAGCGAAGTACAAAACAAAGCTCGAAAAGTATTATAACTCCAAAGTTCGAATCTGCACCTTCAACCCGGGAGATTATGTCCTAAGGGACAATGAGGCGTCTCACGCCGAAAAACCCAGAAAATTAGCCCCCAAGTGGGAGGGGCCTTATGTTGTAGATGCAGTACTTGGAAAAGGGGCATATAAGCTACGCACCCTAGATGACAAAGAAGTTCCAAGAACCTGGAACGCCCAACAATTAAGAAGATGTTACATGTAACAGCAGAAGTTTTCTTTATGTACTTGTAATGGCTACGCGCCAACACATTCAGCACTAATACAAGAAGTGTTTTGGCTATCTATTCCATGAGAATTTTTTGTTACAACTGCATATATTACTTCGGGCATACACGAAAACATCAATGGCTCGACCTTAGGAAACGTTGTAGACCTCCAAGGCCGGCCACAAACAAGTGCGCAGCCGGGTCAAAAACACAACTAAAGCCTAAAAACGCCAAATAAATAATTCGTGCCCACATAAACACGAAAGCATCGAATACAGGGTAAACAAACATTGTAAAGGCCCCCCAAAGCTGAATACAGCTGGGTCCACACAATAACCTGCAACTCGATCACTTCGTATTCACGAACCAACCTGCGCACACAAACGACAGAACAAACGTTGTAACTAACACAACATAACCTGTCAGCGCCATCATTCATTCGTGATACCTGAATCAAAGTAATTACACATGCACATATTGTAACGATAAACAAAATTCACAACAAACAAAGTGCATATTAAACATTCAACGTATCAACGAAAACATAAAGTGAATTGTTCAGGAAATTGTCACGAAAACATAAAGTGAATTGTTCAGGGAATTGCCAAGTTGATTACAGGACCATCAAGGCCCATACACGGCATGCAAGCCGGATCCCTTCATTCCGGATGACTGGAACCAGCACCCCCAGTCGCGTGATCTTCATCTCCAAGAGCTTTTTTCAGTAAGGCAACACCATCAGGCTTACGAGCCAATTTTTGGGCAGCTTTAACAACACCAAAATCTAAAGACGCGAACTCTTGTCGTTTTGCGGTGTAAGCAGCACCACAATCCTCCTTATATAACTCGAAGCGATAGTCCTTCTCATTGTTGACAGCCGCAGCTCTACCCTCACTGTAACCATCCTTCCGCCCGCTATTGTACCCTGCTTGACCCAACTCAAACATGTAGTTGGCGAGTTCATGGGATTTCACTATACGACCAACAACCACTTCCCTAATAAGTCCAGAATCCCTCCTAGGCGATCAACTCAACTAGAAGGCACACTGGACTGGGGGGACTTGAAGAGGTATGGTCCCAATTCCTTGCCTACATGGCAAGGACCACACCACTTTTTTATCCTACATGGCGTCCGCATCAGCAAGTGAATCCAGAAGCTTCTGGAATACATCAAGGTGGCACCAAAGATGCTCCTCCCGACACAAAGGACAATACGTGTCACCACCCATCGTGCGCCATGTAGACCTGCAGCAAATCAAGGAGCAGACCGACAACAGTGGTACGATGTTTCCAGCATGGACAAATATGGGCGCGCCACGTGTACCACTATCCTGACCACAGCAGAGGAGACCAAGAGGATATTCCCCTTGGTCGGACAGCTGGCGTCCCATAGCAGCTGGCAAGGTCGCTCCTCCCTCTCTCACCCTCCGGCTATAAATAGCACCCTTCATCATCCAGGTTGATTCATTATATTCTCCACACTCTCACTCTTAACACACACTGTTTTATCTCCTCAGAACAGAACTTATTCTCACGCTGGAGCCCGGTTAAGAGGGAAACCCTCATATTCCCCTCTTAACGAGCTAACGGCGTTGCTGTTTTGCAGGACCTGCTGTTTGGCGAGCAACGAAGGAGATTGAACCCCACAAAAGAGACGAACCGGCTAGTTTCACCTTAGGTGTAAACCAGTGTTTCATCAGCGACTTTTGGGACCATACCCCTTCAACACGACATGCATACACCTTCTTTCCTTACACTAGAACATTTTCATGTATTCGTTGCCCCTAATGTGTCTAATGGAACGTTTACATTTGTGCATTGGCTCGTTTATACGTTCCATCTTCTTTTGATAACAAACTACCAGCTATCAACTTTGACATATTTTTGTATTTTCATTGCAACAACAATAAAACTTTAAACTCAGGTGTAATTACATAAGAGTTTTAATCAAGTGATTGACTATTTGATACGTGTAATGTTAACGGAGTTTATCATCTAGTCTGGTTATTATAATTATTTGTTACCATCACCTGTAAGTGTTTTTGTTGGTTTATTTTATCTCTAGTTTGGATGTTAGAATACGTTATAATTCTTTCATATGTTATCACATCCTTCTATCTCAGAACCAACTAGTGTAAAAGATACTCCCAAATAACATAACTCAATTAATTAATACGTATTGGGTTCATCTCTAGATATTCTCTTACCATCGCATCGCATGTTTATTTGAACCAGCTAGAGCTTCTGTAATAGACGCCGTGGACCCTCATCACCCTAACCCGGAAAACCATCACATCCTCTCTGTGTTCTCTCTTGAAAAGTTGTCTTCTCCCCTCACGCCTTCCCTTGTTTCTCCAAAAACCATTGCCAAAGACCAAGCCCTCCTCTCGCTATATATCCAGGTATGCAGTCCTTGGGTCCAAAAATCGCCCACATCGCAGTCCTTGGCTCTAAAAACTCCCACATCACGCCAACTAAGTCTTAAGTGATTCCTTAAATATTTCTCACACAACTAAATCCCTCAAATTCTTTTATAAAAATTTCATGACAACCAAGTCTTATAAAAGTAACGCTTTTTTTAAAACATGATAAAAATTATTAATTTTCATGAAATGAAAAAAATATTGATGAATTGTTTGCAGCTTGTGTTTGTGTCTTGATTATAAAATCAAAGAGGGAGGGAGGGACTGGGAGATACATATTCAAAAGGGAATGTTTCGTCTACAGGGGGAGGCCAGGTCTGAGTAGGCCAGGCAAGTGTATCAATTTGGTTTGACTTTTGGTCTGTTTAAGAAATAAAAGTATCAAAACGACCAAATGCTTGTTATGATCAGAAGACTTGTGGGAAATATCTAGTCTGTACACATGAATCAGAGATCATCAGTATTTTTATGGGGGGCTATCTAGGGTTGGATTGATTGCCAGTTTGAAGACAGATCAGATGGATGCACAGTTCCATCATCATCATCATCATCATCATCATCATCATCACTGCCTGCAGCATTTTTCTTCACATCAGTGTCATCCGGCTCACAAACAGCAGCAGCATGATGCAAGGGGGTTTGGCCTTCAATGTCCTTTTAGTTCTCATATAATATACACAAACATCAGTTTATGCTAGAAACATAGCTTCTTAGTTTTTTCTACACTCAATTGTATCTAATTAAGTACCTTCAGATTTATATCAGCAGTCCCGCTCGATAGTATCTCTGCAACATCAGTTTGGTCACAACCAACAGCCGAATGCAAAGCCGTTTGATCTGCAAATTTTACAGGATAATTGTGGCAATAAGTAGAGACTTAAAGTGACGAGTTGGATATAATATTATAATACGAAATGTCTATACATCTAAGCAAGTTATACCTTCTTTTTCATAGTCATGTATAGCATCCAATTTACTGAAAATTAAAGATGATACTATAAGAAACTAGAACATTACTTCATGAGTACTGTGTACATATACATTTTAAGAGCAATTAATGACTTTGGTAGTTGGACATTTAATAAAGGATGGGCCAAGAATCTTAATCATTAATAATATCATACAAAAAGGTTAAAAGAATCTTACAACTCTTCGTCATGCACAAAAGAGCTAAAATCTGGTCCCATTGGTGTAGTATCCTTACTGGATGCCTCATTATTACCTCCACCACTTCTCATCTGTGAATTATTATATCAAGAAAAACAGAGAATAAAGGTGACAGAAGTTCCATGATAAAAGAAATGAAAATGTTTGTGTTACTTCCAACGGGTCAAACATGTATAGTAAAGGATAGCTTAAAAAAACAGGTAAAACGGGTCAAAACAGGCGAACGGGCCAATAGTATACTGAAGTTTGTGTTTCCTATTTTGTGGTATGAACATCCTAGATCTTATTATCCAGATAATTAGGCTATTATTGACAATCATTAACTACTAAGTACTAATAACTAACTTGAGATGAAAAGAGTTTTAAGCCATGACTCGAGAACAAAAAATGGTCCGTGTTGACCGGTTACCCAAATCATCATCCATTTTGCCACTTTTAGGTTACACTACATCAGAGAAAGAGTGATGATACTCACAAAAGTTGAACCATCAGCCCAACTAGGGTACAGCTCGGTAATAATCTCAAGATACTTCTTCATTGCTTCTTCTGAAGACATAGCACCTAGCTTATGCCATGCATTCCTGGCCCAAGATCCCCATTAAAACATAATTAAACACAAAATCAACCATAAAAAATTCATTAAAAAGCACTATTATAAATCATCTCATCTTTTAAACCTTCATGTATGTTCAAGATTTAGTTAGTCACATGAAATCAAATCACATACAACAACTACCAGATTCCAAAAACTAAATCAACACACTAAAATCAAACTTCGATATTATCAAAGAACAGAGGATTTCGCTTTTCAATTTCCAGGACAAACTTACCACTTAGCTCGAGCAGTGATCTTAATAGCAGACGGTTGCGGAACTCCACAAGCACCATCAGTCGCAACCTTATACAATCCATACAACTTCAACTGCAAATCATTCGAAACCTTCTGCACCGACCGATCCGCTGCAATCGCCGCCACAAACTCCGTCGCCGCACAAAACGCCGCATCTAACTCCGTCGTCTCCACACCTTCCCAATCATCATCGATATCGCCACCAGTCACCACAGTCTTCTTCTTCTCCTGTTCACCACCAGTAATCCGCTTCTTAGAAACCTCCGCCTCTGATCGTTTATCATTTTCCGCTAATTTCCGACGGTTTTCCGGTGAAACAACATCCGGTAGTGTTCCGTTAGGGTTTCTGGCGGTGGAAATGAGGTTTTCGTCGCCGGAAGAGAAGACGATGGAGAAAAGCTTCGCGAGAAGAAACGAAACAATGAGACCGATAACTACTGATTGCGTAAACTCTACTGCATCCGAAATCGCCATTAACGGTCGGAGAAGAATCAACGGCAGGAGTAGAGGAGTGATTCTGGTTGGTGTGTGAAGTTAATGCATCGATCTTTGAGGAATTTGAGTGAAGTGTTGAGTGATGATTGTGTGAGAATGAGGATGAAACCCTAAGAATCTAGGGTTTTGAAAGGAGAATTGAGAGAATATGATATGGATGCCGGAGAAGGAAGATGAAAAAATGACGACGTAACAGTGTTTGCGTATTCTCGCCGCGCACGTGACTTAATTCAACTGGATTTCCGTCAATTTTGAAACGGTTAACTTGAATAGAAAGAAAGATACCGTATTTTTAAAATGCTTATTTATGAAATCTCCAACGTTTATAAATTCTAGTTGTAGAAAATTAATAAATGTATCTAGAAAGTAGTATACTAGTTTTAGAGATCTTATCATGCTACAACTATAATACATAAAAAATTACCTTATAATAAATAGAGAAATGGCAAGAGTTGATTATATGGTCGAAAGAAGGTATTATTTATTTTTTCTTCTTTTCAAAAAAGTGGTACATAGGGCTGTAAACGAACCGAACGTTCAGCGAACAGTTCGTGAACCGTTCGGCGGGAAGTTCGTTTATGTTCGTTCGTTTAATAAACGAACGAACATGAACAAGAAATTTCGTTCGATTAGTTAAATGAACGAACATGAACAGAGGTCTCGTTCGTTCGATTGTGTTCGTGAACGTTCGGTAAGGTGTTCGTGAACGTGTTCGGTAAGGTGTTCGTGAACGTGTTCGTGAACATTCGTTGATTTGCGTTTGTTTATGTTCGTATGTTTGTGTTTTAATTGAAGATCTTTGTATTTTCTTATATTTTATTTGTACTTTTTATATTATTAAACTTTTATTTATTTTATTTCCCTAACAATTAAACTAGAAAACCCACTTTCACCTTGTTTATGCATCATTTCCCTTTCATTTCTCATTATTTACATCGACGAATACGATCGACCTCCGTTCCACAATAAGGGATTCAAGTTCGAGTGCTACTTTTTGGGCCATCTATCTTTATCCTTCGTCGCGTTCACCAAATTTATTTGTGTTCGTTTTTGTTCGTGAACCGTTCGCGAACACGCTCATTTCCTTAATGAACGAACACGAACATAAAATCTCGTTCGGTAAGTGTTCATGAACCGTTCGTGAACACATTTATTTCCTTAACGAACGAACACGAACAAGGCCTTGTTCGTGTTCGTTCGGTTCGTTTACAGCCCTAGTGGTACATAAAAGTATGAGTTGCACGAGTAAAAGAAGTACTTAAATCTAGTTCAGAAATTAATTTATTATGATAGACGAATAAACATTTTAGTAATACGTTCATAAGACTATGTGGTACGGGGGTCGTTCCCGCCCCGTCCAGGATCGACGCCGCCGGCAGCACCATTTCGCCCCCCCTCGTCCTCGTAATCGTCGCCCTTCAAACGTTTGAGACGGGCACTACAAGACAAAACCCCCACCTCCTTCTTCTCACACACACATATACATACAACTTATATATATATATATAGGGGCGCGCTAAAATGAGAACCACATCTAGTTGTAAAAACCATGAGAACTACACCGTACGGGACAAGTTGGAGCAAAAATTTTTTTCATAAACGTACATGTGTGTATTACAAACACATATGTAAAAAAAATTCAAAAAAAAAATGTCGTGTGTGTAGTTTTTTACACCACAAGTTTGGTGTTTACGGGTACAGTAAATTTACGGTATCCGTAAACACCAAACTTGTGGTGTAAAAAACTACACACACGACTTTTTTTTTTGAATTTTTTTTTACATATGTGTTTGTAATACACACATCTACGTTTATGAAAAAAAAATTTGGTCCAACTCGCCCCGGATCAAGAGGTTCTCATGGTTTTTACAACTGGAGGTGGTTGCGGTCCCCTATATATATATATATATATATATATATATATTTTAGGCCCATCCCCTACTTCATTACCTCCATTCTCTTTGCCCCATTCTCACACCCGATCTACGTGACGCTTACATGGCGGGTCATCCTCAAAGAATGGCATATCACCATACCGCATAGCCTAATGTTAAATGAGGAAGAGTGATTAAATGGTAAGAAGATTTAAACAGAGATGTAGTAATAATACAGTTGATAAAAGTTGTGTAATTTGTCTTGGTCGGATTGGTGTAGCTCTTCAACATTTTTATATAATTTGTTACATTCTATCTTCTTGGTAGTTTCAAATATAATATATATATTTTAATGGCAAATTTAATTTTTAGTTTTTGTTGGACTTAGACAAATGACTTCCTAGTTTAGGTACGCTTACAAGTTTTGTTTTTACAATTGGACCACCAACCCTCAATATATAAAAAAAAAAAAAAAAAATAGATCGTGGGGTATGGTGGGGCGGGGGTTTGAAGCATGAGTTGACACGTGGAACTTGAAGAACTCAATACACAAACCCAAGTTGTAGGGGGTATGGTGGGCGCGGCTGGGCTGGCGTGGCCAAGCCACATCATTTTTTTTAATATATATATATATATAACCATTAAAAACTACATAAACATACATAATAATTATCAAAATAAAAAACAATCATTCTTCGTCGTCTTCGTCGGTTTCGAACCCAGGAATCGTTGAAACATGATCCACCAAATCAGATCGAAGGTTGTGATGTATATCCCTTGACTTGATCAAAAGTTCATTTGACGCTTTATCTTCGTCTGTAACTGTTACGTTACCTGGTTGGGGGTCATCGTCATCATAGTAGGTAACGACCGTTCTACCTTCATCCTCAAAAATCATGTTGTGAAGAATGATACATGCGTACATCATGTTTCCAATCTGATCCTTGTCTCATAGTCGACAAGGCATTGCCAATATTCGCCACCTTTTCTTCAACACACCGAATGCTCGCTCGACGTCTTTACGTGCAGCCATTTGGACCATGTTAAACTTTAATCTCTTTGGATCTATGGTACCGTGTCTTGTGAACAATTTTACGAAAACCCCCCACTCTGGGTAAATCCCATCAACTAGGTAGTACCCATACACGTACTCAACCCCGTTTACAAAGAAAGTTCTTTTGGGTCCTATACCATTTACCCGATCATTGAAAAGGGGCGAGTGGTTTATGATGGTAATATCATTATGTGAACCTGGCATACCGAAGAACGCATGACATATCCAAAGATCTTTGGACGCAACCTCTTCATGCATGATGGCTGGCATCCCGTGAAATCCACTCGTGTGAGCGCCTTGCCATGCGGTAGGACAAAGTTCCCAAGGCCATTTCATACAATCTAAACTACCTAGCATCCCGGGTAGCCCATGATAATCTGCGTGATGTTCCAATATTTGTTGCATGTCACTGAACGAGGGCTTTCTCAAATATTTTTTCCTATAAAGTTCTAAAAAACACGAACAAAAGTTGTGAAGACTTTCTCTAGTTACACGTGCAGACATTTTTAAATAGTCATCCATAGTGTCCGAACTATTGTCGTACGCTAACTGCCTAAGTGCGGTCGTGACCTTTTGCCACGTACTAAATCCTAATTGCCCGGTTACATCCGGTTTTTGTTGGAAATAAACATACTTCTCCTCAAGATCCCCAGATATCCTTAAAAATAAGTTTCTACTCATACGAAAACGACGCCTAAACATTTTTTCATCATACTTAGGTTCCGCTGAGAAGTAATCGCTTACCAACAAATTATTAGCGGTGTGCCATTCACGAGCGATGTACCTCCTCCGTTTAGGTGGCGGAGTCACTTCCTCATCGTCTTCCACGATAGCTTTCACCACCGTCGCGATCGTTAGTAGAAATATTTCCGCACCATCTGAAGAACTCATGGCAAGATTGTGTTTTATGTGTTTGATATTGTGTGAGAAAAATGTTAAATATGGTAAGGTATTTATAAAGGAATTTTTTTTTTTAAAATGCCCCCAACGGCTAGTTTGGTTTGGCCATTGAGAGCCCGCCATGTCATATTCATAGACCCGCCCCACGCCCGGCTTTAAACTCCCGCCCCTTGGGCCACGCCGAAACCCAAGCCCACCCGGGGTGGTGGCTTGGGCGTTTTCAGCCAACCCACGCCCCAATCCAAGCCCCATACCCCACAGTCTTACGTGTAAGTTGAGGAGAGCGCTTCAAGATTTCCTTTGGAGGCCACCTTCCAAGAATAAAGAAACCCCTTTGCGCTTATGATATCCAAAATTGTATTGACTTATACATGCAGGGGACGACCCCAAGTTATGTGGTGCGTGGGCGGCCGCACCCCTTGAAAAAAAAAATGAATGGTATTTTTCGCGAAAAATCTAGACCGCACCCCTTGAAATTTTTCGTCCGCACCACTTGAAAAATTCTGACCGCACCCCTTGAAAATTTCCGACCGCACCCGTTGGAAATTTTCGTCCGCACCCCTTAGAAAAAAATGTTAGGAATTTATGTAAACAAATTGTGAACACGGATTGAAACCCGATCAAATTATGTAAACAAGTTAGCCTACTACACCTTTAATAAAACTTAAGTTCAATCCATCAAGCCCAATAACTTAATAACCATTCAAGCCCAATCCAACTACTACAACAACAACAAGCATACCCAGTAAATCCCACAAATAGCAAAGCTACTTATAGGGTCTGGGGAGGGTGGGATGTAGGCAGACCTTGCCTCTATCCATAGGGATAGAGAGGCTGCTTCCAGAGAGACCCTCGGCTCGAAAACGAACAACAAACCAACGCACCAAGTCAAAGAATATACAAATAAGAAGTCCCCCATACCAAGAAATTGATCCGAGTTGACACAGTATAATATAAATCATGTATAATAGCATGCATACAACATCATTTGGGCATAAACACAAGAAGACAATCACCGGAAAAGTCCCTTAAAGACTAGGAAAAACCTACCTCCTTAAGATACACCTAAGACCTTACTGTAGTATCTTCTAGAAGTCCTTAACCTTAATCCTATGCCTCCATGCAGTCCTATCTTGGACCATGTCCTCAGAAAGATGCAACTCTACTAAATCATGCCTAATCTGCTCATCCCATGTCAGTTTGGGTCTGCCTCTTCCTCTCCTCCCCTCGACAGTAAGAGTTTCCACTACTCTAACTGGTGTCGTCGTTTCCCTCCGCTTCACATGCCCAAACCATCTCAATCTCCCCTCCTTAATCTTCTCCGATATACTAGCCACTCCTAATCTTTCCCTAAAAACCTCATTTCTTATCCGGTCTAACCTCGTTTGTCCACACATCCACCTCAGCATCCTCATCTCTGCTACCTCCATCTTGCGCACTTGTGTCTTCTTGATAGCCCAACAGTCTGTTCCATATAGCATAGCGGGTCTGACTGCTACCCTGTAAAATTTCTCCTTTAATTTAGTTTGGGAACCTCCTATCGCACAATACCCCACTGGCTGCCCTCCATCTACACCAGCCAGCCTGTATGCGATGGGTTACATCGCTATCTATGTCACCATCTCTTTGTACAAACCAGTCCACATAATAAAAAAAAAACCAAATCGCTGCCACTTGCCAGCGACTCCCGCCCTCCCTCTGCCTCACTTCAGCGCCCAGCGACATCATAATTCCGGCCGACGACTGCAAAATTTCGGCTGCAAACTGGTTAATTCAGGTCGCCCCTGACAGGTACATGTTTTTTACTAGGGCTTATAATAATTACTAGGGCTTGAAATTCAAAATTTTGGTTGGCAAACATGTTTGTTGATTTTATGATTGTTGGTTGGCAAATAATAATTACTAGGGCTTGAAATTCAAAATTTTAAATTGAAAATTAAGGAACATGGGCTATGGTTGAACACTTGAAGATCCTTGTTTATTTTGTATGTGATAGGATTAGGAATGAACAATGAGTAGTGAAGTTATGCCGCGATTTCTCAAGAGGAAAGGGGTTGAATCACTTTTTTTAGCCAGATTATTCTAATTAAAGACCAATGTATGTTATAGATAAGTTTTTTTGTTCTTTTATTGAATGATTAAGAGAAATAAAAGTAGAGATGGTTTGAACTTTGATGTTTTTTTGTTTGTTAATGTGATAGGAAGTTAGGAACTAGGGTTTTATTGTTTGAGAATTGAAATGGACCCGACCAGATCTGATTCGACCCGCTATGAAACTTTGTTTGTTTGTTTTTACTTGTTTTACATGACCCGGCCCGATCCGACCCGTTATAAACCGATTTTTTTATATAGCTAGAGGTCTAAAATCTTTAAAAAAATTATGCACCCCAGGAAAAAAATCCTGGGCCCGCGGCTACATACATGCGAATCTTGAAGAATTAGTTCCATATACGCGTTTCAAGATAAGATTCTCACTAGATATGGATATCTTTCTGTATGTATATCTAACTAAAATCTTACAAAAATTAAAGCTTAATTAATTGTTATCTAAGTCCTGATTATTTCTCAATATTCTCTCTAAAAATCTTCAATTTCAGGTTTCTGTAAAACTATTTGATATTTTTGACATTTCCATGGCTTCCCGGTTCAAATCTTCAAGAAGAAATTAATTAAATAAATAGTTAATTGCCAAAATCGTCCCTAAGGTTTGAGCATATTTGTCATTTTCGTCCAAAATGACTTTTTGTACCAAATAGCCCCCCACGTTTGTAACTTTTTTTTTTTCATTTTCATCCAAATGCCTAACTGGATTAGAAACAACCGTTTGATGAGTTTTTTTTTTTTTTTAGTTTTTTTTTTGAAATTTCAAAAGTACAGGGCCTGAAATGTAATTTATTTTTAAACCTAAAATCATCACCTTATGCTTTCTCTCTGTACAACCTTCACAACAAACACCATCAACTACCACTCACCACCGTTACTCACCTCCACCGTGTAACCACTGTCACCCATCTCCGCCACGTCTCCCAGTACCCACCACAATGTAACTACGTCCTCTGCCACATCTCTGCCCTTGTCACCCACGCC
>CM060397.1:85562389-85596989 GCA_030545235.1 Helianthus tuberosus
ATATCGGGTTTGAAAAGCCCGAAGTTTCTCTCGGAAGTCGGGCCGGGCTTTAGATTTTCATTAAAGAGAGCAAAAATGTATGTTTCAAAGGTTTTATTGGGCATGAGTGGTGTGCCTAGACCTGACATAACATGTTTGATCAGTTTTCCATTGAATTCACTAGCACTCTCCGTGTCAACGTGGGCCTGGCCCGGATCGCCTTTCGACGGCCACCCAGTCTCCGCGATAACGATCTCCACGTCTTCAAAACCGAGCTGCTTCATAGCTGAATAAGTGGCATCTAGTTGAGCATCTAACATGTTTGTGTATTTGTGGTCGGACATTTCATCGAACACCCCAGAGTTGGGCCTAAACATGGCGTAGTCGAGTGTGTCACCCGAGTATCCGAAGAATGGGTATGGATTAATCATGAACGGTGAACCCGTTGCTTGTAAAAACCCGAGCAATTGTTTGATCAAAGCTACATTCTCTTGTTTGAATCTCCCGGACGATGGTGGGCTTGAGGATGAGAGGATACCTAACGAATGTGGTGTCGAAACCTTAATTCTACGGTCAAGATCCTCTCCAACTAGAGCCACGTGGAGGGTCTGCATTGCTAGAACGAGGCGAGAGGCTATCGAGTGATCGGTGGTGGAAATGACTTCGTTTCCAACGAGAATACGGACTATGTTGGTGGCGGGAACGTGAGGTACGATGTTAGTTTTGACCCATTGTTGGGAGAACTTGAGGCTTGCTAGATGCGGGATTAAATTGTTTGGGACCGCGACAGTGATTTCGATTCCCGTGTGAGCAAAGGCTTGTAGGATTTCTTGGTTGGTGTCGTAGAGCTTGACACGGTTGATAATGGTGTTATCAAGGAGGAAACGCGCCACTTGTGAAGGCGGTGGTAAATTATCGGCCACTGTGCCATAGTTTACGCCGATGTTTCCTTCAACTACTCCTGGAAAAAAAAATACATTATAAAGCAAATAATTAAGTAAGTTGAAAAAAGAAAAGGCAAAGAGGAAAATGATATATTTATTTTAGGATATCAAATAAATACATAAAAATTAATATGTTATCATGAATAAAATGAGTACATAACATACCTTGGATGAGAAATGATATGAGAGCAAGTGTATAAATAAAGGTTTTCTCCATTTTGGGCAGATAAATAAAAATGAAAAGATGAATGAAGGGTGTGGTTGGATTGATTTATTTATAACTTTAAAGTAGATGCTTTTCTTTTGTATATCTGCAAAGTTTATTACTATGCAAACATCTTTTCATTTCTTAAATCAAACTTTATCTCAACTATGGTATCTATGCTTTACCCTCATCTTTAAATATTTCTTCCTCAATGGGTTTGTGTTTTTAACCTTTAATTTAATACACTGCAATACTGCATAGTCTCTTGTTATATGGATCATCTTGATAACAAAGTATTCGAACCGGATTAAAAAAAACCAAAATTCTAACAGAATCAAATTCGAATTCGAATTGAGGTTTTCTAATCCAGTTTTCTAAGTTTGAACCAGATTGAAGTTATATTCTAAGCATTTGTGGTGGAACATAATGAAAACAATTTTTATATTTCTTTCATAATTAATAAAAAAACTGCTCTCCATTTTTTAACCAAGGAGTTCCACATGTATGTCTTATCTCCAACAATATACAACAAAAATTCACCCCAACTTATTTAACAAATACACCAAGGATTATATAATGCCGTAAATCGTCTAATTTCGACACCCGAGTTCAACTCTTGAATCTTCACTGATAGTTTTATTTACACACAATTTTTGAAGGTCGATATACCCGATAATCGTGTCCTCGAACACTACGTCTTGCAGCTGAGCACCTTCAAATGTGGAACCCGATAGCACAGTGTTTTTAAATGAAGCTCCTTGAAGGTTAGCCTTTCCGAAGTTGACTCGATCAAGAACCGCATTTGTAAAGTCAGTACCTGCATAACCACAATATGCATATTGAGAAAAGGTTGACCAGTAATAAGGTGCCATTTAACTGGCCCCATTGGTCTCATCAGCTAGCATCGTATTGGTGGGGGCCCGTGAGTTATCCCTAACGGGACCAAAAGAAAAAGTTTCACAAATGAATAAGTTACTGTGGTTATATTATTATGTGGAAGAAAACAAGTGACGGGTGTTGGTTACCTATAAAGCTAGCTCCAACAGCATACGCTTTGGACATAATAACCTCAGACATATCAGCACCATCAAATTTGGCATCAGACATAAGTGCTGCTGCTAAAGACTTCCCTTTAAGGTTTGTTTTGTCATTAGTGTAATCACAAAAACGGAGATCGATCGCTTTATCATATACACCATTAGCTTGACCTATTGTGTTTCCAACAAATGCACGTGCACATCGGTCAGGGTCTGTAGACAAAGGAGGCAATCTCTGCAAGTTGAGTAGGGGATTAGGAATAAGAAGCGTGTTAAAAGTCAAGAGGCTAGAGGGTGTTTTAAACTTTTAATTTGAGTTTTGGAACTAATTATCTTCCTGATCATCCTCCTAAAGGACACTTGGCACAAAACCGCGTGATATTGGTTTCTTTGGTGCATGGGTTACTAACAAGCGTCAAATAGGAGATGATTAGGAAGATAATCACCAGAAGTTAGCATTTCTCATCTTACAAATCTGTTCTAATACTATTCAACAACATAAGCACACATGCAAAACACTCTGGGAGCATAGAAAGTAAAAACAGAAGACATTGTTTAGTCTTTAAGATGATAAAGGTGGATACATTTGAACCTGATTAGCAGCAATTACTGGTGAAGTGGTAGTCAGAGCTAAGGCAGCAAGAACGCCACACGCCACATTCCTTAGTTCCTTGAACTGACATGTGTTTTCTTTAGAAGTGGAGACAGAATTATTTGTATTAGCTGCCACCAGAAACGAACCCATAGATTAATTATTAATTTGTCAACTTTCAACATTGGCCAAACACAAGAAATATTACAAGCATTCACGAGCATGTTTCTCGTTAAATGATCTATATAAATCTTTTCAGTTTTATAAAATATCCTGAATGGCAAACATGAATGTACCAGTACTAGAGGTCTTAAGGCATAAACCTTAGAATCTTAGCATGATGCTGTTGCATAAAGTAGAAGCCAGGCTGGATACAAATTGCAATATTTTCTTGCTTGAAACTCTTCATCGTAAGATCACTAACTTGTTGATTCTTGGCGAGAGTCATCACAACTCAGATGATAATCACTAAGGGGCTGTTTGTTTACCTCTTAATGAGGCTCTTAATGGTTCGGACTTCTTACTGGTTCAGCACTCAATGGTTCAGACTGTTGTTTCACGAGCAGATGTCTGAATGGCTCAGACATTTGCCTCTGAATGGTTAAGCATTATACAAAGTCTGAATGGTTAAGACCTCTAATCTGAATTGGTCAGACATTTGCCTCTGAACGGGTAAGCATTATACAGGCTCTTAATGGTTTAGACCTCTTACTGGTTCAGCACTTAACCATTCAGATGTTGCCAAACAGCCCCTAATTCGGGCTAAGAAGATTCTTTTATAAAATGATACTTCTGATATACTACAAATAATCTAGAAAATATTTCGAACCGTTTCCCCTAGTAAAATGGCCCATTTTTTATGTGATGAAATGATTAAAACTTGGTTTGTGCAAATCAAAAGGTCAACTTAGAAAGTGTAAAAAAGGTATCAAGCATTCAGTCATGTTTACACATTAAACAACATATAATGTCTGCACACCTTCTGAACTCAAACAAGTTTCATTAGGTCCCACATATTACATGACTCATTCTAAATTCATCTTCCTTGAGCATGAATGTACCAGTTTGCGTTACAAATAACAGAAAGCTACAGTCAAACCTAGATCTCTCAAATTACAAAATCTTCATAGTTTGTGTTACAAATAACAGCACCATCAATGAATTTGTATACAATGTTAAATACTCAAGTATCAACTAACACCGGAAATTGACAGAATAGAATCGATTAACAATCCGATTTAGCTAACTACCAACAGGCAACAACAACCTTATAGTGACCACCAAATTGAGGGTAGAATAAAGAGAAAAACAAACCGGAGCAGGTGAGGCGGATGGACGGATGAATGTGAAAAGGAACGGAGACACGGCGGCGTTGCACGGCGGAGGAAAGTCCGGAAGAAGGAAGCTTATGCGGAAGAGGTAAGGAAAGGGTCGCCATTTCTGAACCTTCAAATGCTTTCACGCCAGCTAATATCCATCCGTCCGGGATCTTCTGGATATCTATTTATGACGTGGCACCTCATTTTCTTTCTTACAAAATTATTAACATAATAATAATATAATAATAATATATGGCAGGGGTCTCACTGGAAGCAGCTTCTTTATTCATACGGGGTAGAGATAAGGTTGTCTACATCTTACCTTCCTCAGACCATACATTTGCTTTGCTATTGGTGGGATTTACTGAGTATGATGATGATGATGATGATGATGAACAATTAAAAATTCTAACGGTGTTAAAAATTTGTATTCAAAAGCTTATAAAATGTGTGTTTAGGTACTAAGGGCGTTAAACTTTTTGACTTTGGACTAAAGTGATTAAAACCACTAAAACAAAATAACTCAAACTTTTTGCTTCATAAACAATAATTTCTAGTCATCTTCTCTTCAAGCATAGTATTTTTGCTTTATCATTGTCTCAAGCCTTAACTCAACATAAGCATTATGTTGTAATCGTCTTGACTGTTTTGTGATAGAGGAGTTCTGGTCCACTTGATCATATATCTTTCTCAATGTGTGTATGCGTCGTTACTTGTGGTGCTATGGATCCAGGCTTTACGTTTTTACTTTTTAGTGAGGTTTATTTTCAGTTGTATGTTATGGACTTCTACCGATGCTTAACCTAGATATGTTAAAGCATACACCATGGTTCTTAATCTCATACATGATTATAAAACCGTGTCCTATAGGTTGGGTATTTGATTACTCATTGTTACACATTAGGTATACCTAATATGTCAAAAATCACTAGTTGGGATTTCAAATTGCATTCATTATCATTTTATAATATAAATTCCTTGTCCAAAAAATCGAAAATATAAAACCAACATTAAAGTCAATGAATTAATATATTATTCTACTACACATTACATAATGACATAGATGTTATGAACAAGCCTAATAGCAAGAAGATGAGAAGAGATATTAGGAGAGAAAAAGATGTTTATTATTGATGGTGTCATTTACAATAGAATACATTGACTATTTATAGGGGGAATAAACTTGGAGAACAACTTGGTTTATATTAGGAGTTGATAATCCAGATATAATTCTTTATAACACTCTCCCTGATTATCAACTTCATACGCTTGATGTTGCCTCATTAAAAACCTTGCCAGGAAAACCCAGTGGGACAAAACCTTGGTAAAGGGAATAAGAGCGCAATGCGTATTATCTCCCCCTAATGATGATCACTTAAGCTCCTTGAGTCGACACATCCCAATCCCATGAACTAACTTCTTGAATGTTGAGGTCGGAAGTGATTTAGTGAACAAGTCTGCCAAATTTTCGCTGGAACGAATTTGTTGGACAATAATATCTCCATTCTTTTGTAGATCATGTGTAAGAAGGAACTTTGGCAAAATGTGTTTTGTTCTATCACCTTTGATGTATCATTCCTTAAGTTAAGCAATGCATGTTGCGTTGTCTTCATGTAAGATTATCGGTCCCTCATCTCCCGAAGAAATACCACAAGATCCACGAATGTGTTGTATTACAGTCCTTAACCAAATGCATTCTCGACTAGCTTCATGTATCGCCAATATTTCTGCATGATTAGATGATGTGGTTGTGATTGTCTGCTTTACTGAACGCCATGAAATTGCAGTACCTCCACTTGTAAATAAATATCTAGTTTGAGATCGCCCAGTGTGAGAATCAAACAAATATCCTGCATCTGCAAAACCAACCAAACTTGTTTTCGATTGATTTGTAAAATACAAACCCATATCTTTTGTATCTTGAATGTATCTAAATATTTGTTTTTACCCCATTCCAATGCCTCTTTGTTGGGCATGAACTATATCTTGCCAATAAATGTAAAGAAAATGATATATCCGGTCGTGTATGACTAGCAAGAAACATTAGTGCACCAATTGCACTTAAATATGGTACTTCTAGACCAAGGATTTCCTCTCCATCTTTAGGTGGTCGGAATGGGTCTTTTCCACATCAAGCGGCCTTACAACCATTGGGGTACTCAGTGGATGTGATTTTTCCATATAAAATCTTTTTAGTAGTTTCTCTATGTAAGTTTCTTGATGCACCAGGATTCCACCCTTAAGGTGTTCAATTGTAATCCAAGACAAAACTTTGTCTTTCCAAGGTCTTTCATTTTAAATTTTCTTTTCAAGTATTCAATTGCCTTTTGAAGCTCCCCTGGAGTTCCAATTATATTCAGGTCATCAACATATACGACAATTATAACATATTCAGATCCTGACGTTTTTATAAAAATACACGGGCATACCAAATCATTTTTATAGCCTTCTTTCGACAAATACTCACTAAGGCGATTATACAACATACGCCCAAATTGTTTTAGCCCATATAGTGATTTGTTTAATTTGATTGAAAGATGTTCTCGAGAACTAGATTTACATGAGTTTGGCAATTTGAATCCTTCAGGAAGTTTCATGTAAATATCAGTATCAAGTGACTAAACAATCTTTAACATACTTTAAGGTTGAGTTTTGTCCATACTAAAATGTCCCAACATATTCTAGATGTAGTTTGATCGATGGATAAAAATACGATCACAAATATACTCTAACTGCAGGTTGAGTAGTAACTAGACTGTGCTAGGGTCATTCAAAATTTCCCCCTCTAAAAGCTTGTCAGTTTCTCTCGATGGTGCCTAAACATCATCACTATAAACTGCGATTATAGTTAACTTTAGGAGAGGACTTTTTCTAAAGATGGATAATATTATCAAACATATTGTTCTTTTTTCAGAATATCTCATGAATTGTACAACACCTAACCCGACTATTTTATCCATACTATCTTTTAAGTTTATAAAGATACATTCATGAGGTTTGGAAACCAATGCTTCAGGCATTTACCATCATTCACATACTTCTTTTCACTTTGAACAACGTATGTGCATATATTTTTTTAGGAGTTCCGTTACATAAACCTCCTTATTGATTTCTATATTATATGCAAGGATGTCTTGAACACTTGCTTCATTTGTAAAATCCATATTGTACCATGCTTGTACATTGAAATGCTATAATCACAAGGTACAAGTTTTCTATGTATGTTTATTGGTGCACAAGAATTACATCCATAAGATGTTTCAGCTAACCTTCTAAGCACTCAATTGCTTTAAGATACTCATGCGAAGTTCCAGTTATATTCAATTCGATCATATATACACGAATTTGACAATTTAAATCCATCAAGGACTTTCATGTAAAATTTTAGTATCAAAATGATACATAACATTTCTAATATGCATGTCAATTATCTCTTTCTATTACCAGACTAATAAGATATTGGAAAGTCAATGCATCCACCACTGGAGAATGTGTCACCTCATCATCAATCATGGGTCATTGCAAATATTTTGTGCCACCAATTTTGTCTTATATCGCTTAATTTGATTTCATTTCATGATTCACATAAAAAGACCCATTTGTATCCAATATGTTTTACAACTTCAGTTGTATGGACTGTTGGTCCAAAAACTTTCCATTTTTAATAGAGAATTCAACTCTGCCTCATTTGCGTCTTTCCATTTTGGCCAACCATTTCTCATAGGCAGATCTTAAATTTTGATCCTCATCATTTCAAGCGCTATATTATATACAAAAGTATGATGACGTCGATTTTGTTTCGATTCCATATATTTCATAGACATGATACAATATAATGAGATCTCTTTATTTTCAGGTACATGAGGTTCTTCTAGAACCATCATGTCTAATGTCTCTTCAGGAGACCTTGTTAATATAACCCCGACTTGACCATCTTAGTTACTTGCTCCAACTTTCGAGGAATTTTATTATTGGAATCGATTAGTCTACCACGCATTAGACGTGCAATAGACCCATCACAAATATGTGGTTGTCCTTCTGGGACACTCATCTTAATTGGAGCAGCAGTTGGCATATGTGATATAAATCACCGTTTTAAGGTCAGTGAATGTGTCTGGTAATAGATTCATTAATCTTTGTAAATGAGTTATTATCTGAACTTCTGGTTCACACTTTTAGTTTTTGAGGATCAATGATAATTCATACCAACTCATTTCTTTTTCAACTGGTTTTTATCTCCCCCTGATGTTGGGAATGTTAATCCATTGATATGGATATAAAATAATTGAGCCGTAATTAAATATCTCGTCAATGGCTCTATTCATTATCATATATTCCCAACCACTTTTTAAGGTCCCATCTTTGTGCATCGTGGTGGATCAATTTCAATATATGTTGCACAATCAAAATCTTTGATGAGACATCTTTGGTTCCTGACCAAAAACCAACGATATGGGGAGAAAGTATTATGACTTGTTAGCTTGATGTGAATTAATGTTGCAGGTAAAATGACATGTCCATAATATATGAACTTCTACTCTCATGATCATAGGTTTTGCAACCAATCATAGACGTTTAGCGATCGTCTCAACAAAACATGTATTCCAATGAAGATCAATAACTTAGGAATCCAATTCACTATTACAACTGAAATAAATATGCCAATCTGGAATAATATGCTTGTGATCACATTAGCTAAACCATAATCACACAACCTTTAGGTTGTGGATTTGATAACCATTTAGACGATGCATCGATTTAAAACACTAAACGGTATCATGTTGGATATATATCCTTTATTCATTCCAGAATATTTAGGGATCACACCCTACTTTGGGTGGTAAATAGTAAACCTCCATTGAGAGCAAACATGACATGTTTAATTGTCACGAAGAATCTTATGGTTCTTCAATACATTTCACATCATCATTGACTAGGTGTGGTCTTACCTGTCATGCCAACTATTAAATAATTATAATCCATAAACTTCTGGTTTATGATCGTATATGTATTATTTGCACATATGTAATACAAAATGTAAGATACGAGAGAATGTATTCTAACTTTAAAGCTCAAACCATCATGGTATATAATCACTTCTTAGTTTGCCACTTTTGGTGGTCCATATCATTATTTACATAACCAGCATTACAATAGTAAATGGTCGATCTCATTATTACAACTTTCTTGGTTATGTCCATGATCACTGCTTTTACAATGATCAATATGTAATCACATTCACTTCAGGGAATGAGATAACTTCTGAAACTTTCATGGATTCTCATTCTTTACTCAGTTACACGAGTATGAAATAATTTCAACTATTCATATTCTCTTTAATGATACTTCGAGAGCATATCTTAGGTTTGACAAACAAAATTTGTTATATCCGATTCTCCCTTATAAATAAACCTCTCTTCACATAACATCAATTGAGAAGTAATTATATGTCCGAGTCATATAATCTTATTGGTCTAACATTTTACGACCTTTGATAATGAGATAATACTTTGGATGTCGATGTAAGCGTATTTATACTTTCCATGACATTGATAATAAACCATATTTGTGGTTTAGTTGTTTTGTTCTTTCCATGACATTAATAATACACCATAACTGTGATTTTATACATAAAGTTCATCGTGTAGAACGAGTCATAATAAACTTTTATAAAATAAGATTTTTTTTTCATCTTTTATAAACAAAGAAACAAAGTTAATGTATTATCCTAACACAAGTATAAAAATAGATAAATATCATATCTCTATCAAGCTCCCATGCTCTTTATAACATGCGATCATTTTTCTTTACTAGTCAAGTTAAATTAAAAATAATGTCTTTACCACACATACATTTAACATGTTCACATATTATACAACTTACGGTTACAAATTATTATTAATCAATGAAGTTAAAATATGAATTATGTGTACCATATTATTTACAAGTATCATTGTAAATAATAAAATATGATAACATAAATAAAGTTAGAGATTGTACATAAAAACTCAAACTTAATGATTATCTATCTATAATACTATATAAAGCAAATCTGATGGACATAAACGTAATTTTACATGGCGTACAAACTTTACAACAATATGTACAAGAAAATGAAGCCTTCTTAGAGGGGTTGAATTTGTATTTTCACCAAACTTTTAAGACACTAGAGGGGCATTCTTGGTATTGCAACCCTGGTGACTTTCCAACTTGCATAAGACCAATGGTTTTTTCTTCTAGAGCTCAGGAATGATTTTCTCTCTTCCTCTTCCAAATCTCTGGCTCCCAGGCCCGTCACAGTTCTGAACCCTAATACCCAAATCCAGTTTCCTCTCATCTATACGACATCCTCCATCTCCAAACACCACACTTCGCCGGTCACCCACCCTCATCAAGCACCGGCCGTCGCCACCACTCACACGATCCATCTCCGTCGCCGGTCACCCACCACCGTACTCCTTCTCCACCCTGAACCGCAATCGCCGTCGGACACCTCTTCTGCCGCACACAGTCATCATTACCGGCAGGTCGGACACCTCTTCTATGTCGCCATCATCAGGTATGTCTCAGTAGGGGCGGAACTGTCACACCCCGATATTTCCACGTATTACCGGTGGGCCCAGTGGGGAGTATCGTGACGTAGTTGATATCGTTTTAGTCAAACAACACAATATTTAAATGCACAACGGAAGCAAAAGATAGATATATTTCAACTTCAATAAATTGTAATATCAAGTATCACAAACAATTGAAAGTAATCCACAGGTGGATCAAAATAAAATGGAAACATTGTTCAACAGTTTTGACATCCAAGCTTGCGAGACTTATTGTGGACGCTAGGAGAAAGCCAGCCTAGTTCGCGTAGTACCTGCACTTAACCTTTTTGGGAAAATACGTCAGTTTACACTGGTAAATACAATTAACTGACTCATTTTGAAAAGGTTTAATAAAATTGATTTGAATGCACGTGGCACAAACATTTTATAACTTGGGATAATTATTTGAATATAATCTTGTAAAAGAATTACATGTTCCTTATGCGTTCAGTAGACCGATCTGCAGACCGGGTTAAAGATCAATAGACACACCACATTATTTATTTAGGCACTGACGGGTGTACGCCTACACCCCGTGCTTAGGTCGTGGCCATTTCGTAAAATGATGCCAAGGATATCCGAGACATGGTCATTAACCCCCCAAAGGCTTTAAGCAAACAGGACATTTCAAACGGGACATCTCAATGATTTAACTTTCATACAATTAAAGATTCAATGCCCGACCAATCGGTATTTTATATACCATACCCCAAGCCCGTATAGGGAAATTAAGTTAAAAGTATTTACCTTTGCAAGTATCAATCACAAATAGCAAGTGCGTGTAGCTTTTACCGGGTCTCCTATTCTGGAACGAAGGTTTATAATAACCTATTAGAATCCTAACGGTCTTTAGTTAAGCTTAAGCTTAGACCGGTTAGTTTTAAAGGAAGATACGGTCCGAACGCGTGATTAAGCGAAGACCGGAATGGAATGTGATTTAGACCCGAAAAGTTTTAAGACTTGTATAATATGGGTAATCTAACCACATTCTGGATTTTGAGATAAAAACGATAAGGTTTGACCCGTTTCGGCTAATTTATGCAAACTAGTTACATAAACCGAACCGAACGCGTAAGAAGCCTAACGGGTAACCATAAGAGTCATTTACAGGTTTCCTAAGTTAATATGCCTTAAATAGGTTGTGATATCAGTAGGATATCTTCCGTTATGCCCAAAATGAGTTTAATCTAAATTTAAGCCCCGTAGGGGTATTTTGGTCATTTTAAAGGTTATAAAAGAGATTAAATGAAATTCTGAGATTCGGGTCCGAATACATCAGTAAAATAACTTATTTTAATAGGTCATATCATTTGTGATAAGTCTTATATGACAAAAATGGTTTTAAACATAAACTATGTGTTTAATACGCTTAAAAGACATTTTAAGCGATTTCCGGGTTATACAAGAAATCTGAGTTTTCTGATCAGGTTATAAAGTTCAAAATACTTCATTTATTATAGAAAATCAGTAGCAATTGGATTGGCGTCAAAATACTATGTAGAACTCATTTTATAACCCAAAAGGGTAAAATCGGTATTTACCGAATCAATGCCATAACCTTAGGTTATGAGCAGGTTAAAAATAATTAAAAATCTTCAAAAATCCCAAAATATTATATTACATCAGTGGTTAAAAGGTTTGGTGTCAAAAATTGGATTTAGATAGGCTTTATGCTAATGACGCCGTTATATTACTAAAAAACGTTCTAATTACGTCATTGAGCATAACTCCTAATCTAGACCTCAAACTGATGTGAAAATTTAGGGACATGTTTATAATTCAGCAACAAAGATTTTTGTCCTCTCACATATCCAAAATTCTCGTTTTATGGTAAAAAGGGCATTATGGTCAACATTTAGCAATTAACGGAAACATGTAAACGAAACGGACAATCAATGAACCAATCACAGAGGGTTATACCATCATGTAGCCTAGTCCTAAGGAAGCTCTAAGGCATTTCCAAAACATACTAAATCGGGTCAGAACTGAAGTCAAAGCAAAAGTAAAAGTTTTGCGACTTCCGGTTCCGAACCGGGTCTAAACAGAAAATTGTCGGATCAAACATGTTTAGACATGTTCTTACATTGATTACTAAGTTATAAGAGTGATAAAACAGGTTACACGTTACCTACATTGTTAATTATGTTTTAATTTGAAAATTAGGATCCTGTTGACTTTTTATAAACAACTTTGACCCGACATTTGATCTAGTTAGAGCGGGAATCAGAGGGTGCCCTTTTAAGGGTTTATTGCCCACATAATTACCAACTTATAACTACTTTCAATTCGACTAATCACTGGACCATTAATGATTAATCGCTAAGTCAACCGTTAATTACGACGGTTTGACTTTTAAGCTAATAACTAAGCTAAACTCAATTAAGGAAGGTCAAGGATACTTACCAAAGGCCTAATTACGACCAGGGATGCTTGGGGACTGATCTTATGCTCCAGGAAGTTCCACAAATGCAGATGGAAGGTGTGATCAAAATGTTGCAACATGAGGGGCCTTTTATAGTGAATTTGAGGGCTTGTGATCATGACAATTCATGCTACAACTGATCATGGATCATCCACAAGTGTCCCTAAGGTCTAAAAGCATGTAGGGGTCGCCCATGGAGTGGAAAATATCATTCTAAGTCGGTTACAAGGCTGAACAGGCAGCTGTCAGCGATTTCTGTATCTGGGAGTCGCACGCGGCCCGCGTAAGGTTCTGGTAAGCCTTACGCGGCCCGCCTGAGGCCTGTTGTCAGATTAAAAACTTTTTAGTTATTGCATCTTGGCTCTTGGTCCTTCGAAAGGTTATCCCATCTTTATATCTTGCATTATGAGCCTTTCAATTTGACTTATAAGGGCTTCAAGACTTATAGCCACTTTGTTAAGTCCTTGGTCACTTTATGTTTACCCGAAAGGTCATAATTTTCAACGTTGACGCTTTAACCCCTCGTATACGAATTTGATCATAACTTTCTCATATGATAACGAAACTTTATGAAATTTTATCCCACATTCTAGTGAGCATAATTTACCGTTACAAAGCTTCGGGTTTGCTAAAAGGTCACTCAGAGGTATACTTTAAACATGTTGACACATTTAACCCCTGTAGTTTGTAATCTCTCACTTTCTTTCATATTTAGCTTCGTATGATCCATGATTTATTCGTTTGAAGGTATAAACATCATGTAGGGTTATTGTAAAGTATATTTATCCATTGTTGACATTTTAAACCCTTATATTCACATACTTTCCATGTTTGTCAACTTTAGTCCCTCTAGGGTATTCTTTCACACGTTCAAGCTTATGACACGTGTCAATACATTATAGGACGTGAATTTTCGAGGTGTTACATCCTCACCCCCTTAAAAGAAATCTCGACCTTGAGATTTAGAGAAACAAATGAGGGTACTTTTCTTTCATTGTGGACTCTACCTCCCACGTGTACTCGGGACCTCTACGTGCATCCCATTTAACCTTTACGATCGGTACATGCTTCCTTCGAAGCTTCTTAACCTGTCGATCCTCGATCGACACAGGTTTTTCAACAAACTTCAAACTCTCTTCTATGTGCACATCTGTATGTGGCATGACTAGTGATTCATCAGCGAAACACTTCTTCAGATTGCAGATGTGGAATACATTGTGAATCCCACTGAGCTCTTCAGGTAATTTTAACTTATAAGCAACTGATCCGACACATTCGATGACCTCGAATGGTCCTATGTATCTCGGGCTTAACTTACCTTTCTTACCAAATCGCATCACTCCCTTCCAGGGTGATACTTTAAGCAACACTTTATCACCTACCTCGAATTTCAGAGGTTTACGCTTTAGATCTGCGTAGCTTTTCTGCCTATCCCTGGCAGCTTTCAGGTGGTCACGAATCTGGACAATCTTGTCCGTCGTTTCAAAGACTATTTCAGGTCCTGTTAGTTGGACATCTCCAACTTCCGCCCAACAAACGGGCGTTCTGCACTTTCTACCGTACAAGGCCTCGAAGGGTGCGGCCTTGATGCTCGTATGATAGCTATTGTTATACGAGAACTCGATTAATGGCAGGTGGTTATCCCAACTACCACCTAAGTCAATCACACATGCATGAAGCATGTCTTCCAAAGTTTGGATAGTACTCTCACTCTGGCCGTCCGTCTGAGGATGGTAAGCCGTACTAAAATTTAAGCGCGTGCCCAAAGATTGTTGGAAACTTTTCCAAAAATGTGACGTGTATCTAGTGTCTCTATCAGAGATAATAGACACTGGTACGCCATGCAGAGATATAATCTTATCTACGTACAATTGGGCTAACATGTCGGAGCTATAGGTCTCCTTAATGGGTAGGAAATGAGCTGACTTAGTCAGTCTATCCACTATCACCCATATAGTATCATTTCCTTTCCTTGTCTTCGGCAACTTGGTGATGAAATCCATTGTCACCATTTCCCACTTCCACGTGGGAAGTTCAGGCTGTTGTAGCAAACCTGACGACTTCTGATGTTCAGCTTTGACTTGCGCACATGTCAAACATTTAGCTACATAGGTAGCTATAGACTTCTTCAAGCCTATCCACCAAAAATTTGCCTTCAAATCCTGGTACATCTTGTCAGCTCCAGGATGAACGGAGTATTTAGAACTATGGGCTTCCTGGAGGATGACATCTCGAAGTCCTCCAAAAACTGGAACCCATATTCGTCCATTTAACCTTAGAATTCCGTCCTTACCAAGAGATAACTGCTCCTCAGTTACCCCTAGCTTTTCATTAGGATAGTTAGCTTCCAACACAGCTTCCTTCTGTGCAGCTAACAACCTTTCATTCAAACTATTCTTTATCTCAATGCTCTTGGCATTGATTCGGATGGGCTTCACCCTTTCCTTTCGACTCAAGGCATCAGCGACTACATTCGCCTTGCCGGGATGGTATCTTATCTCACAATCATAATCATTTAAAGTTTCCATCCAACGTCGTTGCCTCATGTTCAAATCCTTTTGGTTAAACAGGTGCTGGAAGCTCTTGTGATCAGAATAGATCACAATCTTGATACCATATAAATAGTGCCTCCATAGCTTTAGTGCAAATACCATGACACCCAAATCCAAGTCATGGGTGGTGTAATTCTTTTCATGTACCTTTAACTGATGTGAAGCATAGGCAATAACCTTTCCTTTCTGCATAAGCACACACCCCATGCCAGTGTGTGATGCGTCGCAGTAAACTACGAATTCTTCGGTACCTTCAGGCAATGCCAGTACAGGCGCGTTGCTCAACTTCTGCTTAAGGATATCAAAGGAATCCTGCTGCTTAGGACCCCAGTTAAACTTAATGTCCTTCCTAGTCAAGGAAGTTAGGGGTGCAGCAATCCTTGAAAATTTTTCAATAAAGCGCATGTAGTATCCTGCCAATCCCAAGAAACTGCGAATTTCTGTGGGCGTCTTCGGCTCTTGCCAATTCATGACAGCTTCAACCTTAGCGGGATCTACTTGGATTCCGCGTTCGCTAACCACATGTCCAAGAAATTGGACTTCACGAAGCCAAAATTCACATTTAGAGAATTTAGCGTAGAGCTTCTCCTGCTGAAGTAGTGAAAGAATACATCGAAGATGCTTCTCATGGTCGGCCTGATTCTTTGAATAAATCAGAATGTCATCAATGAAGACGATAACAAATTTGTCTAAGTATGGTTTGCAGACACGGTTCATGAGATCCATGAATGCCGCTGGTGCATTAGTGAGCCCAAAAGGCATCACTAGGAACTCGTAATGACCATAACGAGTCCTAAATGCAGTCTTGTGTACGTCTTCATCTCTAACCTTCAGTTGGTGATAGCCTGACCTTAAGTCAATCTTAGAGAAGTAACTTGCCCCTTGAAGCTAATCGAACAGATCGTCGATCCTGGGCAACGGATACCTATTCTTGATAGTGACCTTATTAAGCTCGCGGTAATCGATGCATAGGCGCATCGATCCATCCTTCTTCTTGACAAATAAGATTGGTGCTCCCCAAGGAGACGAACTAGGTCTAATGAAACCTTTGGCTAGCAATTCATCTAGTTGTGTTCTCAATTCCTTCATCTCTGTTGGTGCCAACCTATAAGGCGCCCTTGCTACTGGTGCTGCTCCAGGGATAATGTCAATTCTGAATTCTACTTGTCTATCTGGTGGTAAACCAGGTAGTCTTCAGGAAAAACTTCAGGGTATTCAGAAATGACGGGGATATCCTCAATCTTGGGTTTCGGCTCATCAATAGTCACTTGTGCCATGTAGATGACACAACCCTTTTTCAAACACTTAGAGGCCTTGAGCATAGACACTTGCTCAGGTAGTCCATATTGGGTATCTCCCTGAATGGTAAGTGATTCACCAGACGGAGTCTTGATCACCACTTGCTTCCTATTGCAGACACAACCTTGGGTATCCAGAAATGACGGGGATATCCTCAATCTTGGGTTTCGGCTCATCAATAGTCACTTGTGCCATGTAGATGACACAACCCTTTTTCAAATACTTAGAGGCCTTGAGCATAGAAACTTGCTCAGGCAGTCCATATTGGGTATCTCCCTGAATGGTAAGTGATTCACCAGACGGAGTCTTGATCACCACTTGCTTCCTATTGCAGACAATCTGGGCCTGGTTATGAGATAACCAGTTCATGCCTAAAACTATGTCGAAACCGGCTAACTTCAAAGGAAGTAGGGACAAAGGAAAAGAGTGGTTCTTAATGGATATAAAACATCCATCTAATATGGTCGAGGCGGTTTCTAAGGTGCCATCTGCTAATTCCACCTCATACTTCACACTTAGGGTTTTAACAGGTAAATTCAGTAATTTGCAAAACTTATTATCTACAAACGATTTATCAGCGCCTGAATCAAAAAGTACTCTTGCATAGACATCATTTATGAGGAAGGTACCTGTGATCACATTGTCGTCCTGCACAGCTTCCTTTGCATCCATCCTGAAGACCCTAGCATTGGTCTTCTTCCCTTCCTCAGCTTTCTTTGCATATTTCGGGCAATTTGTCTTAATGTGCCCTTTTTCGTTGCAACTGTAGCACGTTGCGTCTTTCAGCTTCTTGCACTCTAGGGTCTTATGTTCCGAAGATTTGCAAATCCCACAAGGCCTCGGCTGAGATTGGGATTTTGAGTCAAGTCTGCACCTCCCAAAGTGGTGCTTCTGACAAATCTTACACTTGGGCTTATCTCCAGATTGATGCCCATCCTTCTTAGAACCAGACCCCTTCTTGTGGTCATTGTTTCCCTTGTGCTTCTTATCTGACCTTCGTGAATTGTCATCATCACGCTTCCTTTTCTCGGCATCCGTGTTCCTCAGCGATCTCTGTCTGACCGCGTCTAGTGTGAGGGATAAAGATAAATCAGCTACAGATCTGAAAGTAGCTGGCCGAGAGGCCTTCACGCTTGCCTTAATTTCTGGGGCTAAACCCCCAATGAAACGAGCTATTCTTTTGGGTTCCGGGGTCACCAGATACGGAACCAATCTTGACATTGTGTTAAAGCTCGTAAGGTAGCAATCCAGGTTTTTCATTACCAATGACAGAAAATCCGACTCAATCTTTTCAACCTCATGCTGAGGATAGTAGTTCTCCTTGATGAGGGTAACAAATTGTTCCCATGTCATATTGTATAGTGGAATTTTCCCAGTAGCTTGAATCAACGATCTCCACCAGGCTAAGGCCTCACCTTTGAACGATTGAGACACAAACTTTACCACATCCTTCTCAGTGCACCCGTTGATATCAACCACGGTGTCCATCTCATCCGACCATGTCATGCAGTCTATAGCTCCTTTCTCCCCAGTGAAATCCCTGGGTTTACATGAAACAAAATACTTGTAGGAGCAACCCTTATCACGGGGTCCTTGATTCAATGCAATCTTTTGAGATGGAGCACTTTGCTGATTTGAGGACTGACGATCGTCATCACCTTTCTTGGGCTCTTCCTTCTTGGAGGGTGGCTTGCTATGAGCCTCAGAATGAGTCTTAGGTTTTGAGTGCGGTGTAGATAGGGTCCTACTTCGAGTCCCGCTATACTCATTATACTGCCGCTCTATTGCTTTTGTAACAGCGTTGTCTATTAACGCTTGCAGTTCAGCACCCACTATATTTATTCGGGCATCATCCTGATTCCCCCGTGGGTGACTGTTGATCTCATCCGAGTCAGCCATTGTATCTTGAACTGTTACATAAGATATTGACAATAATTTATTTGGGAGTTCATTATGGAATTGTCTTTTATGGCAATTCATTAACCATGGTAACGCAAACCATATTTGGTTAATTTATTAATCATATTTATTTAGGATTTTTATCATAATTTATCCTAATTATAAAACAATAACAGTGTTATTAGTAGCACAAAAGGCCTAATCAAGAGGACATTTTTTTTAATTATAAGCCATGATTTCAGAGAATCAAGGCATGAAGGTTCGAACATAGTCCTTTACCTTTTTCTGACAGGGAGTCGTAGACTACTACTGTCTTTTGTCTTATATGACAATGAGTATGGCCCGTAGGCACTATATTACCAATGTATGGTCAACATATGATCATCTTAATTGATGATTTAAACCCATGATTTATAGATCATTAAGTTGGGTTAGGAAATCTTTTGAAGAATCCTATTATAAGAATGACGTGTGTGATTTTAACGAATCACATCTGCCAGGAGCGTTAACATGTTTTCAGATGTTAACAAGGATTTGAATCTTTTAGACAGGTCTTACCATCTTGGCCAAGTCTTATAATGACATGCAGGCTAGGCTATACCTTTGAGATTCTTATTTAATATTTAAATAGGCAGATTATTTATAAAAGGAATGATTTTGATTTATTTATCTCATGTCTAATATAGTTATGCATATAATTACAAAAATGAAATTTATAAACTTAACATTCCATTAACATAGAAATACACGTTGCCCTAAACGGGACTTTTAATAGACAAATTACCCACGCAGGGGTTAAATTGAAATTACAAGTCCACGCAGGGATCAATTATCAAGATAGATGTCCACGCAGGGACTAAAAGACAAGTCCACGTAGGGACTAAATACACAGATAAATGTCCACGCAGGGACTTGATTGAAATAGAAAATACAACAATACATGTAGGGATTTAATGATCCCTCTTCTTCTTCCCCTTTAATAAGCTTGCTAGGCCTTTGAGGAATCCCCGGCTGTTCCTGCGTTCTTCTTGAAACTCATGCTCCACCCGACTTAATCTTTGGAGGATTTCCTCCTGTTCCGGTGGGGAAAATCGTGGTGGCTGCGACTGTTGCCGAATCGGAGGTCGTGCAGGTACTTGATATCCATGAGTTGGATGTCCCACTCCCCAAGGGGCTCCATATGGTCCCTCTGGATGTATGGCGTTGTAGTTTCCCGCGACTAGGTACGGGTCGACTTCAGCATAGTTATAATGAGTGTGAGCCAGCTGCTCAAACGGATTGTACGCCATTGAACCGGCGTATGCAGAAATCGGGTTATCAAAACCCAATGGTGGCGGCTGTGGTGCAACTGGTGCAGAGTTCACCTCTGGAATTGGGTTTGAGGGCCCACCCATTTGTGGGTCTTCGTGCAGTGGCGGGTAGTGACTGCCACTGGAGTGTCGAGGGGTGCTAAAGTGGAAATCCCCTCCTCGCGCGGATATTCTTGCGCCTGTTCTCCTACGCCTTGGTGGTTCTGGAGGTGCTTGATGAACTGGCGGCGGTGGAGGCGGTGGGGTGACTGCCACGAAACGTGAATCCCCAGAGGGATCCTGCTGCTGCTGCTGGTGAGGTGATGAATGATGAGAAGGTGTGAAGTACCATTCATGCTGGTTAAACCTCGCTTGGTAACTGTCTGGACCACCGTAGGGTGATCCGTGGAAAGATGATCCATCGGAGATCTCGATGGGATGGTTGGGGGTCCCGGTTGCAGGCTCTACGGGATCCGTGTCCTCGTCCATGTCCATTGCATTGTCTCCTGAGAAGTGGTCCTCCGGCCCCAATGGGTTAAAACCCACTGGTTCTTGAATATAGTTTGCCGGGTTGAACCGGCCCTGAAAGACAGGAGTAGGGTCGCCGAAGGAACGGTGCGAAGCAGATCGCTGCAACGGTAGGAAGGAATGGCGGGAGTCTTCGGGCTCATTTTCTGAATGTGGCCCATAGGAATGGTGATAGGGAGGCGTTGAGCTGTGCGAGACAGATCGTCTAGCGGGCTCCGTGTAGGTCCTCCAGGCTCCTTGCAGTTCGGCACTCATAGTATTAGAAGGAGTTCGCCGGTGCGAAGGCCCGACTTCGTGATCGTTGGGAGCGCTGATTGGCCCCTTTCCTCGTCCTCCTCTTCTAATTCTTGGTGGCATATTTCCTGTCAAAATAAACAAAGACAACAATAGGAATATAAAATAAAGACAAAAATAAAACAAAACAGAATTTGTCCTATGTTATTTGTCTAGACTCGAAATTTTTTGGAATGTGCAATTGTGTAATTGAGATTAAAAACAAAAGGCTAGTGTTTAATTCACTCAATGTTGGCTCTGATACCAACCTGTCACACCCCGATATTTCCACGTATTACCGGTGGGCCCGGTGGGGAGTATCGTGACGTAGTTGATATCGTTATAGTCTAACAACACAATATTTAAATGCACAGCGGAAGCAAAAGATAGATATATTTCAACTTCAATAAATTGTAATATCAAGTATCACAAACAGTTGAAAGTAATCCACAGGTGGATCAAAATAAAATGGAAACATTGTTCAACAGTTTTGACATCCAAGCTTGCGAGACTTATTGTGCACGCTAGGAGAAAGCCAGCCTAGTTCGCGTAGTACCTGCACTTAACCTTTTTGGGAAAATACGTCAGTTTACACTGGTAAATACAATTAACTGACTCATTTTGAAAAGGTTTAATAAAATTGATTTGATTGCACGTGGCACAAACATTTTATAACTTGGGATAATTATTTGAATATAATATTGTAAAAGAATTACATGTTCCTTATGCGTTCAGTAGCCCGATCCGCAGACTGGGTTAAAGATCAATAGACACACGACATTATTTATTTAGGCACTGATGGGTGTACGCCTACACCCCGTGCTTAGGTCGTGGCCATTTCGTAAAATGATGCAAAGGATATCCGGGACATGGTCATTAACCCCCCAAAGGCTTTAAGCAAACAAGACATTTCAAACGGGATATCTCAATGATTTAACTTTCATACAATTAAAGATTCAATGCCCGACCAACCGGTATTTTATATACCATACCCCAAGCCCGTATAGGGAAATTAAGTTAAAAGTATTTACCTTTGCAAGTATCAATCACAAATAGCAAGTGAGTGTAGCTTTTACCGGGTCTCCTATTCTGGAACGAAGGTTTATAATAACCTATTAGAATCCTAACGGTCTTTAGTTAAGCTTAAGCTTAGACCGGTTAGTTTTAAAGGAAGATACGGTTCGAACGCGTGATTAAGCGAAGACCGGAATGGAATGTGATTTAGACCCGACAAGTTTGAAGACTTGTATAATATGGGTAATCTAACCACATTCTGGATTTTGAGATAAAAACGATAAGGTTTGACCCGTTTCGGCTAATTTATGCAAACTAGTTACATAAACCGAACCGAACGCGTAAGAAGCCTAACGGGTAACCATAAGAGTCATTTACAGGTTTCCTAAGTTAATATGCCTTAAATAGGTTGTGATATCAGTAGGATATCTTCCGTTATGCCCAAAACGAGTTTAATCTAAATTTAAGCCCCGTAGGGGTATTTTGGTCATTTTAAAGGTTATAAAAGAAATTAAACAACTTTGACCCGACATTTGATCTAGTTAGAGCGGGAATCAGAGGTTGCCCTTTTAAGGGTTTATTGCCCACATAATTACCAACTTATAACTACTTTCAATTCGACTAATCACTGGATCATTAATGATTAATCGCTAAGTCAAACGTTAATTATGACGGTTTGACTTTTAAGCTAATAACTAAGCTAAACTCAATTAAGGAAGGTCAAGGATACTTACCAAAGGCCTAATTATGACCAGGGATGCTTGGGGACTGATCTTATGCTCCAGGAATTTCCACAAATGTAGATGGAAGGTGTGATCAAAATGTTGCAACATGAGGGGCCTTTTATAGTGAATTTGAGGGCTTGTGATCATGACAATTCATGCTACAACTGATCATGGATCATCCACAAGTGTCCCTAAGGTCTAAAAGCATGTAGGGGTCGCCCATGGAGTGGAAAATATCATTCTAAGTCGGTTACAAGGCTGAACAGGCAGCTGTCAGTGATTTCTGTATCTGGGAGTCGCACGCGGCCCGCGTAAGGTTCTGGTAAGCCTTACACGGCCCGCCTGAGGCCTGCTGTCAGATTAAAAACTTTTTAGTTATTGCATCTTGGCTCTTGGTCCTTCGAAAGGTCATCCCATCTTTATATCTTGCATTATGAGCCTTTCAATTTAACTTATAAGGGCTTCAAGACTTATACCCACTTTGTTAAGTCCTTGGTCACTTTATGTTTACCCGAAAGGTCATAATTTTCAACGTTGACGCTTTAACCCCTTGTATACGAATTTGATCATAACTTTCTCATATGATAATGAAACTTTATGAAATTTTTATCCCACATTCTAGTGAGCATAATTTACCGTTACTAAGCTTCGGGTTTGCTAAAAGGTCACTCAGAGGTATACTTTAAACATGTTGACACATTTAACCCCTGTAGTCTGTAATCTCTCACTTTCTTTCATATTTAGCTTCGTATGATCCATGATTTATTCGTTTGAAGGTATAAACATCATGTAGGGTTATTGTAAAGTATATTTATCCATTGTTGACATTTTGAACCCTTATATTCACATACTTTCCATGTTTGTCAACTTTAGTCCCTCTAGGGTATTCTTTCACACGTTCAAGCTTATGACACGTGTCAATACATTATAGGATGTGAATTTTTGAGGTGTTACAGGAACCAATGTAATATTAGCCGTAGCACGGGCTACGGCTCAAGTCCAAGTCCATATTCGTAGTGTATTTATTTTTTTATTTTTTTTGGTTTTATACAAAGGATCACGGTGTGGGCGTTCAAAAATGGCGTTTTTGGCATCGACGGTTAACTTTTAAAATTTAAAAAAAACTTACCTTTTTTAAAAATTCTAATTTTACACTATAAATACAAGCCACTTCTTCATTTTTAAATTACATACTCCACCACTTCACCTAAATTTATACAAACTCTCAACGCCGTTCTACTTCACCCAAAAAAAAAAAACCGATGATGACAGTCGTTGCGTGGACCAAAGAAGATTGCACTTTGCGAGTCGTGGATCGAAGCTTTGAGCCACCATACGCCGGATAGGCACTCGAGCGGTCCTTTTTGGAGGACAACCCGACAACACTTTCAAGCCTATACGGGTGAGAACAACCGAACCGTCGACTCCCTCTCGTATCGTTTTAGGACAATCCATCTCGCTCAGACTCAGACGCTGCATTCTTCGAACATCGTTCTTGTTGTTTTTATTAATATTGTATGATTTCACAGTAAAAAAGATTTTAGGATACCCCTGATTTAACGGGCTAGTTCCGCCACTGTGTCTCAGTTTTACTAACAATTTGTTCTTTGTGTTTGTATTAATCCGGTAAGATTACTAGAGAGGATGGTAGGTTTACACTCTTGATTTTGTTATATTTTAATATTATTTATATGTTTTTATTTTGATTTGTGTCGTTTTGTGATGAAACTGAGGTGTTGTTGGCTGTAGATTGATGAGAATGTTGCTAGGGAGATTATTAATCATAGATCGCTTCGGCATCCAAATATTATTCGGTTTAGGGAGGTAACTTGTTGGTTAAGTTGGTACGGTTGTCGATACGGTGTGGAGTGTGTTGTAGAGTGATTTGGTGGTGGTTTGTAGGTGGTGCTTACTCCCACTCACCTTGCGATTGTGATGGAGTATGCTGCGGGTGGGGAGCTGTTTGAGAGGACATATAATGCTGGAAGATTCAGTGAAGATGAGGTTATTGAAATTGTTTGATTGTGATTGGTAGATCGGTTTCGTAACTTTCGTTAGCTTGAATTTGTGTTTTGATTGTTGTTGTGTGTCGGCGTTTCAGGCGAGATATTTTTTTCAGCAGCTTATTTATGGAGTTCACTATTGTCATTTCATGGTAATAGAACCTTTTTAAGAAATATTTACATAATGATCTTTTGTGCATGTGCATTGATATGATATCAGATGTGATTAGATTTTAATCATTTTATTGTATTGTGTGTTGTGAATGTTGTGCAACAAATATGTCATAGAGATTTGAAGCTTGTGAACACTCTGTTAGATGGGAGCCCTACACCGCGGCTGAAAATCTGTGATTTTGGCTACTCAAAGGTATTCATATTGCAACCATGGTTAAGTGTATTTTGTAAGTAAACAGGTGTTTTGATTGCTTTGGTTAAGTGTATTATATAATACGATTATTTATATATGTATGTTTATGTTTGCATAAAAGAATTGATTTTTATATTTATATTTATACAAGGTCCCGTTTTCTCGATCTGTGTTGAATCATGATGACGTGTTTGTCTTGGACACTAAAGAGAAAATCTTTCAACTTAACGGATCAAATTCAAATATTCAAGAAAGGGCCAAGGCTTTGGAGGTTATACAGTTCTTGAAGGATAAATATCCAATTTTTTATATTATTATTAATGTAAAATGGCAAAATACTAAAATATGTTATATATTTTTTTATTTATTTAAGCTCTACTAAAGCAACAAGGTGGTGGGCCGAAAGGAAAAGAAAAAAAAGCTCCGGTTGTTGAGGAAGTTGTTCCTCCTTTGCTTGAAGCAAATGTAAAACTCGAGGTTTAATCTCATATCTATTTCTGTAATAATCGGTTTATTACTTTATTTGTTTATTATTTACATTTATAAATATTTTGGTATTTAGGTATGGTCTATTGACGGCGGTGCTAAAAACCCCGTAGCCAGTGAGGACGTCGGTAAATTCTACAGTGGGAATTGCTACATTGTTCTTTACAGTTACCATTCTCCAGAGAAAAAAAATGATTTTTATCTTTGTTACTGGATTGGAAAGGATAGTATTGAGGTAAAGTAAAACAATAATAATATAATTTTTTTTTAATTATTATGTGAACTACAAAAGATTAAATAATTGCATTTTCAATTTTAATCCATGTTTTAACAGGAGGACCAAAATACAGCTGCTAAGTTGACTACATCAATGAACTGCTGCAGCAGAAACCGAAAAAGTTATTAGGCAGTGGAGGCTGCTGGGCTTCAAAATAGTGTTGAACATGGCTCATTTGCAATTGGGCTTGCTGATTACCCGACTTTAAAGGCTGCTGGGCCTCAACATTCAGCTAGTGTTGGAAATTGTCTATTTTTCTCCTATACTTTCTCCCCATCACGGATATTATTCCATTCCGAATATTGTTTCGTAACCGAGCGCTTGCTTATTGGAGATTGATTTAGTTTCCTTTTTCATTCCTTTTCTATATGTATTGCTTGTTTGGCTTGATAAATAATACAACAGACAAAAAGTCTTTGATACCAATTTTTCATGGTATCAGAGCGATACCGATCCCGACCTTAAAAAAAACCTAGCCGACTATTCCAATGGCTGGAGATGATACCACAAAATCCAAGAACGATGGGGAGGTCATCGATCACACCTCTCCTCTATACCTATACGCTTCCGACTACCCTAAGCAACTACACGTAAACGACCTTCTTACCGACAAAAACTACAGCGATTGGGCTGCTGAAATGATGAATTTCTTGTTCGCAAAGAACAAGACTGGATTCATAGATGGCTCGATCAAGAAACCGAACATTGAGTCTGCTCAATATATGCCCTGGATGCGCTGTGATGCAATGATTAAGGGTTGGCTAACCACTGCGATGGAGAAAGAAATCCGTGGCAGCATAAAATATGCCAAGACCGCAGCCGAAATCTGGAAGGATTTACAAGAATGTTTTGGGAAGGAGAGTGCTCCCAAGGCGTACGAACTAAAGCAATCCTTGGCTGCCACTCGACAACATGGGTTAACCATTTCCGCTTATTACACAAAGCCGCGAAGCCTGTGGGATGAGATGGAGTCGGTTCTCCCAACACCGCGATGCTCATGTGATGGGTGTACATGTGGGCTTGGGAAGAGACTTGAAGAATTGAAGGAGAAGGAGAGGGTCTACGAGTTCCTGTTAGGACTCGATGATCAATTTAGTGTTATTAAAACACAAATTTTGGCGATGAAGCCAACACCCAGCCTTAGTACTGTCTATCACTTGGTGGCGGATGACGAACAACAACGTTTTATCAACACTACAAAAAACCTACTCAAGATGCTTCGGCTTTTCAAACCTTGTACCAAGGACGACGTGAAGGGAGTAGGAGCCAAAAGACTGAGAAGAACTCTTCCAGTAATGAATATTGCACGTTCTGTGGAAGGGATGGACATGCCAAAGAAGGGTGTTTCAAGAGGATTGGGTACCCGGAGTGGTGGCCGGGAAAGGGAAAGAATGAAAAGGACAAGCCTAAGCCGAAGGCTGCCATGGTTGAAGCCGAGCATGCTTCTGGTACGTGCCCCATACCAGGTTTGACGGAGGAGCAATATAAAAGTTTTGTGAAGTTATTCAGTGGAAACAAGAATCAACCCACAGTTGCAAACATGGCGGGTAGGGAGGAGCCAACCATGGCTAACATGGCAGGTAGATTAGAAAAGGATTTAGATTGGATTGTTGACTCGGGTGCAACAGAGCACATCACATGTCAAGAAAACGCGCTCGAAAACTTGACTATAAAAACTCTTGAAAGGCCCGTCACCATTCCTAATGGTGAAGCCATTCCTGTAAAAGGGAAAGGCAATTTTATATTCGAAGGCGGACTAAAAGTTAGAGGAGTCCTTTGTGTGCCAAATTTTACATGCAATCTTTTATTCGTTCAAAGGTTAACTAGAGATTTCAATTGTGCAGTGACATTTTTTCCGGATTTCTTTGTTTTACAGGCCTTGAAGACGGGGAACTTGATTGGATCGGGTAATTATCATGGAGGTCTATATCAAATGAGGGGAATACATGAAGAAAGGAAGGCGATAATTGTGACAGTTGAATCATGGCACAAAAGACTTGGGCATGCATCAAATGTTAAGTTGTCTCGTGTTAGTTTTCTCAAAGGTGTTTCTTTAAATTTTAAAGACGAAGTTTGTGATTCTTGTAACAAAGCAAAACTTACTCTCTCACCCTTTCCGGTTAGTTTTATTAAAACAAATGGTTGTTTTGATTTGATCCATTGCGACATTTGGGGAAAATATAGGAGACCGTCACTCACGGGGGCTACCTACTTCCTTACCATAGTTGACGACTATAGTAGGGCGGTATGGATTTATTTACTCAAACACAAGTATGAAGCCAGCACCCATTTGGTTGACTTTTGTAAAATAATCAGAACACAATTTGGAAAATATGTTAAAAGAATTAGGTGTGATTATGGCGGTGAATTCATATCAAATCACATGGAACAATTCTATTGTGAGCAAGGCATTGTTTTAGAAACGACTTGTCCACATACCCCACAACAAAATGGGGTCGTGGAACGAAAACACAGGCATCTCTTAGAGATTGCTAGAGCTTTAAGGTTTGAAGCCAGTCTCCCCACGACCTTTTGGGGGGAGTGTGTGTTAACCGCCACCTACATAATAAATCAGTTGCCGTCTAAAACCATAAACAACAAAACCCCATATGAAATTTTATTAGGTCGTATTCTCGAATACGATCACATGCGGGTGTTTGGTTGTTTGGCATATTATAGAAACACCGAAACAGACGGGGACAAGTTCGAACCAAGAGGAAAAGCGGACGTGTTTTTGGGCTATCCTTATGGAAAGAAGGGTTATAGAATTTACGACCTTGAGCAAAAGAAAATTGTTATAACTAGGGATGTGAGGTTTGCAGAGAACACATTCCCCTTTTATAGGATTGGTCCGACCACACTAGATCCTGAACCCGAAATTTTTGAGCATACAATTCCCATCACCCAATGCCATGAATGTCAAGAAAATTTCCATGATTTTGAAAATAAGGTGACAAGGGGAGTTCACGAGCCATTAAATGAAACAAGGGATAATGAAAATATTGAATTAAACCCCACCACTTCTGACACCTCACATAAAGATGTCGAGGGAACCAATTAAAATGATGACCAAGGCATGCAAAGCATGCAAGGTGGTGAAGATGAAATGTTTCAACTCGATTCTGTGGTCGAAGAACCACCTACGGTTCAAGCTGAAGTCGAGGAAGGAAGACAGAAAAGGCATAGAACCATACCAAAGCATCTTCGTGACTATGAGGTGAAGCTTCCCCCTTCGATTGACCAAGCGCAACCCGACTCCGATCAAGGATCCTCCACGGTACACCCTTTATCTCTTTTTGTTTCATATAAAATTTTTTCTAACACTCACAAAGCCTTTTTATCCGCCATCAAAACTCATGATGAGCCGAAATTTTTTTATCAAGTTGCACAAAAGGAAGAATGGAAAGAAGCCATGAAGAAAGAGATTCAAGCTCTTGAACAAAACGAAACATGGACCCTCGAAAACTTACCGAAAGGAAAGAAGGTGATCAACTCTAAATGGGTATACAAGGTAAAATTCAAACCGAATGGAGAGATCGAAAGGTACAAGGCGAGACTTGTAGCAAAGGGTTTCACACAATTGGAGGGTGTCGATTACCATGACACTAAATTAGTAACCGTGATAACCCTCCTCTCTATTGCCGTTAAACAAGGATGGAAAATTCAACAACTCGACGTGAATAATGCCTTTTTACACGGAGATTTAGAAGAGGAAATTTATATCAAGATACCTCAGGGCTTTGCTGACAAAGATGAAACACGGGTTTGCAAACTCAAGAAGTCCATTTATGGTTTAAAGCAAGCTTCCCGAAATTGGTATCGCAAATTCACCAATTTCCTAACCACACTTGGTTACAAGGAGTCAAAGGCAGACCATTCTCTCTTTCTTTACAAAGTTGGTAGTACATTTGTGGGAGTTCTTATATATGTAGATGATGTGATCATTGTGGGAATTAATGATACGTGGATAAAGGAAACAAAGTCTCGCCTCGACAAAGAGTTTAGCATTAAAGATCTCGGCCCCTTGAAATATTTCCTAGGCATTGAAGTTGCAAAAGCGCCGGAAGGCTTGGTGCTTTGCCAACGAAAGTACACTTTAGACATCCTTGAAGATAGTGGGATGCTAGGATGTCGCCCTAGTCCGTTTCCCATGGAAACACACTTAAAGCTTGACAAGTGTGAAGAAGAAGAAAAAGTCGATGGGCTTCAGTATCGGCGTCTTGTAGGTCGCTTGCTTTACTTACAAGCCACGCGACCAGACATTACCTACTCTGTGAACATTCTCAGTCAATTTGTTGGAGATCCAAGAAAACCTCATATGGATGCCGCCACCCGAGTCCTTCGTTACTTGAAAGCCACTGTTGGGTAGGGAATCCTTTTACCCAAGGAAGGCGGTATGAAGCTCATTGCTTATAGCGATTCTGATTGGCTCGGTTGTCCGTTCAGCAGACGGTCTAGAACGGGATACTTACTTATGCTGGGTGGGGCTCCAATCTCTTGGAAATCCAAGAAACAGTCCGTAGTATCTCGCTCCTCCGCGGAGGCTGAATACCGTGCCATGGGCACCTGCGTAAGTGAAATATTATGGGTTCTTTGGTTACTAACTGAACTGGAGGTTCCTCAAGACAATCCTACACAATTATTTTGTGATAACCAAGCTGCGCGAAACATAGCTAACAACCCCGTCTTTCATGAACGAACAAAACATGTTGAAATGGATTGTTACTTCGTTCGTGAACATGTTGAAGAAAGACTGATCACTCCCATGGCCGTCAATTCCAAACAACAAATTGCCGACCTGTTGACCAAGCCTCTCGGATCACCTTGCTTACGGATCTTGCTAGACAAGTTGGGCATTCGAAACTAACATACTCCAACTTGAGGGGGAGTATTGGAAATTGTCTATTTTTTCTCCTATACTTTCTCCCCATCATGGATATTATTCCATTCCGAATATTGTTTCGTAACCGAGCGCTTGCTTATAGGAGATTGATTTAGTTTCCTTTTTCATTCCTTTTCTATATGTATTGCTTGTTTGGCTTGATAAATAATACAACAGACAAAAAGTCTTTGATACCAATTTCTTCAGATGTGGGTCTGGGCTTGCCAGGTAATGCTGGCGGTACTGCTGGGCTTCAAAAGAACAGCCCATCTGATGGACGTTCATGTCTGGATCAGTTGTTGGGCTCAGCTATGGCTGCTGGCCCATCAGCGCTGAACAATGGATCAGGCCCATCAGTTTTGGAGCCTGTTTTGAAACCGAGTATGGGCTCACCAGTTAAAGCCCATAAAGCTTATGGAAGTGGCTTTTATGATGTTTCAAAAAATCCTTTGGTGTCACAATCTGGCCCAACATGCAAGACTACGAATAGGTTTGGTACGTTACAGGATGAAGAAGATTGTTTTGATACGTAACTTGGGAAGTGGGAGCATGAGATAGAAGTGGTTAAAAAGTTTGTGGAAACTAGCACCCGCCTGAAGATTGAAGACTATAGTGCATGGTCCGAAAATATGAGAAAATGTTTATGATGGTTTGACAAAAATGAATGGGGATGAAGTTGAGGTGGAGTCCGAGACCGATGAAACGGCACATTTTATGAAGTTGGGCACCAAGTTTTAGCTTCATTTTTAGTTTGGTTTTTGAGATGTATGTTTTTCTTTTTTACTCTTTGTTTTTTGGCGAGTTGCCTTTAAACAAAGGTGCTTTGTTTGTATTTTGTTTTCAAATATTAATAAAAGTTTACCCTGGGGCTCTCCGTTTCCCAAAAAAACAATTTGGATCCTCTTGAGATTCTGTTTTTTAGGTAGCATTAAAGTTTGAGCATTGTAGTAGTAAGGGTTGCAACTATGGTCCTTCGTACGAGTGGCAAGTTTACAGGTATTTAATAATCTGTTTATTTTAGCATATTTAGAGGAATATAGTAATCTCGTATATGAGGTTATGAACCTCAAGTTTCGACATTATGATCTAATTATAGATTTCCGTTACCACAGCTCGTTGAATGGTTGTTACGGGATTCCGTGGGTTCACTACAAGGAACGGCAAGGCGATTTTTACATTCTGGTGAGTTTCGACTTTTGACTTTGACATCATGAACCACTCAGGTTGTAGTTGAATAATTTGTATTTATAATTTTTATGGTTTAATATGGTCAAATAGTGGGTCTTGAGTCATGGTTAGAGTTACTGAGTTGTAGGAGTAGTGGTTATAGTTGGTTTCCTTCATTTACGTGGCTAAATGTGTGTATATATGTATGGTTTGGTAGTGAATAAAAGTGTGGGTATTCAAGCAATAACATAAGTTACCTGTTCGTGAGTTTGTTTTGAGTGTAATTGAAGCTTGAAACCCAACAAGATAAGTTGTGTAAAGGGATAAATGTGTCCGGGTGTTGACAAACCTAACTCATCCCAACCCAAGTTCGCATGTTTTGCTCTTTTTCAAGTGACGTATTGTTGACACCGCCACAACACGCGGGTTTCCCACTAGTGTATCATAAGAAGTGAAATGGTTTTTGGAAAAAAAAATATGCAGTTACATTACAAAGTTGGATTTTGTAACAATCATCATTAATGTTTTTTAATGATGAGTTGTGTACAGGGCTGTATGTGACACCCCAGGAAAATCTGGAAAACAACCTCCTCAGTAACCACGCGCTAAATTTCGGGACGAAATTCTCTTAACAGGGGGAGAATGTGACAACCCTCAAAATCCCATGTATTCCGTACAAATTATTAATGATAATTAAAGTGTCTGACGACTGTGTGGAATTACTTAACTGCTTTCTGATATCTGTGTTATGCTTACACGTATTTGTTAATATGCAAAGGAATATGCTAAGGAATATGCTAAGGAATATGCTAAAGAATATGCTAAGGAATATGCTAGGAATATGCTAGGAATATGCTAAGGAATATGCTAAGGAATATGCTAGGAATATGCTATATGGAAGATCTTATAAATACCACCATTCCACCAAGCTCTCTCTTCTCTCCCTCTCCTTTCTCTTGTTCGGCAGCCACCTTCCACCATACTACCACCATCATCAAGCTCTTTTTCAATCATTCCTCATACATACAAAGGTGTAAGAGGTCCAACAACGAAGCTCGGTGCTCTCGGAAGTGGAAGGACCTCCTCCATTCGCTATTAACCACCACATTTCTTCACTCGAACTTCCCTAGCCTTGAGCTAGTGGTAAGAACTTAGATCCGTTCATTCTTTATGTTATTTTAGTGGTTAATAGATGTTAGAATGATAAAAAGTTAAGAAACTTTAAAGCTCATGAACAAGTCTTGAACATAATGTGTTAAGGTGTGAATAAAGAGAAGTTATGTGTGTAAATCATGTAGATCTTGTGTTATTATGATTATTGGTTGATTATTTGATGATTTGCTGATTAATATTAATATGTGATGTTGTTGCGGTCACTAAACTTGTTAACGGAATCATTCGAACACGATTTAGAAGGATAAACATTGAAAATCAGAATCTGTCCTGGTTTTACAGCCAACTTCAGTTGGCTGTAAACGGGTCATAAACTCAACGAAAAATCGATATTTTGAATCTAAAATATGTTATTATGAAATACGGTTCTAATGGCACCGGAATCGTAATTTTTGGACTCCGTTTACTATTTTTAAAGTGTTAATTTGTAACAGCAACTTAAGCTGAATTTTGACAGCAATAAATGGGTGTCGTATTTTCAGTCATAACCTGAGTTTTGTGATGAATCGGACCATGAAATTTGTACAGTAGATGAAAACCGATGCATTTGTAATTACCCCACTGGAATTTCGTAAATCGGACACTCGATGAATTTTTAATAAATTGTTCCGTGGACTATGGTCAGAAATACATAAATCTGAGTTCAGTCCGGAATATGAATTTTTATAAAATATTGGTAATGAACCGGACCCCGATATTTTTACACAATAAAATATGGAACGTTTAAGACATCCTGTAAAAATTTGGGAATTTTTGGAATAGTTTAACTATTTTATTAAAATGTCCGAAAACAGCCGGTTTTGAATGTTAATGCTGAAATAACATAAGTTGTGATTTGCGCGTCTAAATGTCGAGTATGCTATCTGTGAATGATCTAACATGTTATATGTGTTATATGCATTATTGTATGTTTGCTTATGAGTGGGGAATGGATGGGAAGTATATATGGGCGTAAATCGTTAAAGTGTGTGCCTGTTATGTGGTAGAAGTAATGTGCAAATAAACCGTACGTAGGATACGTGTTATGCATGAGAAACTGATTGTTATCCGTACCTTATTAGGACACGATTGACCGACCTTGACTGTTAGCTATATTGAGAATCTAACCGAGCAAACCGAGGTGAGTTCACACACTTTCTAAGGCATGGGATTCCCGGTGGTTTGGGAATGGGTTAAAGAATTAAAACAAAATCTACATATCCTCCTTGGGTAGGATATGTACGGCCATCCTCCAAAGATTGGATGCCATTATTAATCGTACGAATTCTCCTGGTGCAGAATACGTACGTTGTAGTCCTCCTGGTGCAGGACAATAACCTTAAAACTAGCTAGACAAAACTCTATCATGAAGTCCCTCAATTTATATCGACTTAATCGCCGAGGCCAATGGCGAGCGGATCATTAGTTAATAGCGCTATTAGGTTTAACAAACCTCACACCGTGCCAGTCGGACGGGCGTGTACTAATGGACTATGGCAGGTTGTCAGTGATGATAGACACTGATATAGGGCACAACTTATTTGCGTAGCAGTCGATATCATACCGTCTAGTAGTTCAAACGGGGAAAGCCCC